>JARYHS010012519.1:190769344-190907564 GCA_031002005.1 Vandiemenella viatica
ATAATTAATAATACCAGGTTTTCTGCCAACGCTGGCAGATAACACGTATGTATGGTCATGCATGATCACTGCATCCATTCATGCCTATTGTGCTTTCCGACGGACTTGGGCAATTCCAGAAGACAATGCGACACCCCACACGTCCAGAATGCTACAGAGTGGCTCGAGGAACACTCTTCTGAGTTTAAACACCTCCGCTGGCCACCAAACTCCTAGACATGACATTATTGAGCATATCTGGGATGCTTGTTACGTACCGTTCAGAAGAAATCTCCACCCTCTCGTACTCTTACGAATTTGTGGATAGTCCTGCAGGATGCACGGTGTCAATTTCCTCCAGCACTACTTCAGACATTAGTCGAGACCATGCCACGTCGTGTTGCGGCACTTCTGCGTGCTCGCAGGGGCGCTACACTAGATACGTAGGTGTAACAATTTCTTTAGCTCTTCAGTGTATTACTAATATTTTTTCAATTAAACGTTACGGAAAATATTTAATTATTTTTTGAGTGATTTATTTGCACACACACTGCGGTTTGTGATAGTATTAACATCTGAAAATGTCGTTTATAACTTTTTATATTATTACAAATGAATGAAGTTTTTCTCGGCATTGAGAATTAATATAAATGTTTTCGTGTTTCTAGCTGAGTGATCAGGTGTTTAAACACGATATGTCGGTGATCTAAACCGCTGCCGCCATTTTCTGATAGACTGTCAACAGAGACGGAACTCTTAGATTTTCAAACTTCACCATGTCGTTAAGATTGCAAGGCACAACATTTTTTTTTTTTTTTTGCCTCTTTGTTGCGCAATCTTAGGACCTGATAATCCTCCTCGCCTTCTCCATTAACACTGCAAGAAGACAGGAGTCTCCTTCCAACCTAAACTCGGGTTGGACGACCAATACAATGCTGCACTCTAGCGACCACAAAAAGTCTGAAGAGGCTAGTAGTTACACGAATCAAGCAGCGGGAGCGTACTCCTTTTTTAATGTCTAAACTAATCTTTTTTCTAACTAAACTTGTTTCCGGTAAGTTACAGTGACAGACTTGCACACAAGTTATCAATTATACACTTTGAAGGCAGTGTATCTTACCGAAAGTGATCACTATTTTTCAAACAAAGTAGAATTTTACTCCAAACCAGAAGGTTGAATACTTTCCCAAAAATTTCCTGAATTTTCATGAGAACCAAATCTTCCATATTAAAATCGGTCGATTCACTACCTTTGTCGTGTGTTCTTTTTGTCTCTTCTCGTATCTTCTTTTTCTCTCTTTGGCTTTATTTTAATCTTGACGTCAGTACCATCTCCTCAAATCCACGAAAGTTTTCCATCGTCGTCCACAATATTGCTCTCACTTTTCGTCATGGAAGCACTTGCTGCCATATCGGATCTCCTTTATGTTTCCTGTACTCATGATGCATTAGTACACATTATTTCAGTCATCAAATAGTTTCATTTAGTTTTTAAAAAACATAGCTACTTGTTTCCAAAATCGGATACATTGAATACACTTGTTCTTAATTCTGCCGCAATGGCTACAATCGATCTTTTTTACAGCTGGCTACTTCATTTGTTTTTGGCAAAAAACTCACATAATAGAACTTTAATCACAAAATAGACGCTTGCGTCTGAATTCCATTCCAAGCCTTTCCATTTTTATTTCTGCAAGCAAACTTAAACGCAATCCATAAATGGACTGATTGTATCGAAAAACTTCAATTAAAATTATTTTACGTATTAATTAATACTATCGATGTTTTTCACTGAACCAGATATAGCATAACTTATATCTAACGTTTGAATCGTACCTACTTGTCTCGTTAGAAATCATACACAGGAAAACACTTTAACAACTCGAGGTGTATCTCAAACTCAGATCGGTTGAATTCACGAGAAAAATTCAGCTCATCATTCCAAAGCATAAAGTTGTTTTCGCGAGAGATATTTTTTACTGCGATCTTGGATTATGACTTCCACTGCCAGTAGCGCTATTCAGATCGCTGGCGTCCAGCGGAATTGTCACCGGTTAAGCACGTCGACAAATCGAATCTGTGATTTATTCACTTCTCATTGCTCTAAATAATCCACTCAACATTACCTTCCTGGAATTGCTAATATAAATCATGTCCCTCCAGTAAGCGGGTCATAGCTGGTGCGAATTACATGCACTGCTCGAACCGTAATCTAAACCCAGTTTCCACGTAGAGATTGTTTAAGCCATAAACTGGAATCAATGTAGAAGAAAGTTTATAATATCATTCGAAACAAAATACAAAACAAAACATTTATTCAAATCTTACCCAGCATATAAATCTACAATTTCATCTTTTTCACAAAGAAAAATTCATACTTACATGAAAATTTAAGATTAGTATTATTATTATTTAAAGACAGCGACATTTTTCGATGCTATCCGGAAGTAAATTATACACAGCTGAACAGTTAAAAGTTAGAATTTATTTAAAATTACCTTTTATATTTTCAAGCTTCTAAAAAACACATCCACATATCTTTGAACGTCGTTACAGTGATACATTCATTATGTTTAAATTGCAATGAAACCAAATACTTATTCTGCAGATCAGCCAATAAATGACTATCCGCTTTCAACTCAGAATATTTTTTGTAAAAAGGACGGATGTAAATTTATGAGTAACAATTCACTATCACACACGACCAGTCAATTCGCGTTTCGATTCATTAATAGACTAATATCCATTGCATTTTATTAAGAAAAAATAAATTATTTTGTAAATGTTTGATTGTAATTTCTTCCGGCTTACGCATCGTCGGCGTCGAGTCTTTAGAAGCGGATAGGAATGGGAAGAAAGAACGGGAAGGAATTCTGCCATGTACTTTCGTAGGAACCATCCAGCATTCGACTGGAGTGAATTGGGGAACAATGGAAAAGCCAAATCTGGATGGCCAGATGGGGATTCGAACCCGTGTCCTCGCTATGCGTTACCATTCACACACCACCCTCGTTAATATCCTTCAGATGTTAAAAAATTCCTAATATTTCTATTACGTTCAGATTCTTTAATGAGATCGTTTAAACTCCTTTTAAGGTATCAATACTTCATTTTAACGATATTACGATCCTCTATACGCAATAATTATAAGAATCAGCGTAGAACTTCGAACTGATCCGAATCTGAACACTAAAGTCGCAAGGAATTGATTTAGATGAAATGGTGAAGTAGTACAGTACTTGCAGTTGATAGTAGTTGAGGCCTTGTAGTTAATATTTGGTGTTTTGTTATGGCACTAAGGGGTTGTAATTTGCTCTCTCACTATCGTTGGTCGTTGTAATGGATGGAAGTACAAGAAATCTGCATACTGAAAGACAATCGTTTCTCTTCTAATAACTTTTAATGGTGCACGATTTATAATTAGAGAACATGAAGGATTTTATTACATTAATCTTAGTCATCATTAGAGAAATGCGCAATATACGACGCAACACAAACCACGTGTCCGTCGGAATTCGTTATCAGATTATAGATCCAAGTGATGCTAATATCTTGCTTTCAGTAGCTGCATTTTTACACAGACATTCTTGCCTCAGCAAGCAGCAACTTCTGAGACATACATCATGTTTTGTATCAACCAACATTGGCTATCTAAACGAATATTGCAGATAATTGATGATTTTACATTGAAGAAGGTGTTCAAAACCACAATCAGTATGTGATATGATAAAGGAGTTGAAATGGTATTCATTGGAAAAAAGGAGGAGGGCGAAGAGAAACATGAGATTTACAAAGTGGATATAGGTGATGAGAACTGGAAAGATATTGTTGGAAGGATTAGGAAAGGTGCATGGAAGGGAAAGAAACCTTGACCACAAATTAGCACTCGATTTCAGGCATAAGATTATGGAAGATTTCTTTGTAGGTAAGGGGTAAGGATTGGAATAAATTGCCAAGATAAATGATGAATAATCTATTAAAGCGCTAAAAGAATAAGTGGAAATTAGTACAGGAAAAAGTAGGTGGGAAATGGAAAGTGGAAAATGGGTATAGGAAATGCCAACGGATCGGTGCTCCTTTGCTACTAAATTAAATTAAATATTTCGAGAAGCTATGTCTAAATTATCGAAACTAAAAAATATAATCTATACAAGAATCAATTGGTTACAGTAAAGGTATAGAATCGTGAAAAACACGCATCAGTTAAAAAAGGTGTGAAACTAGGTTGTAATTTGTCTCCATTGTATTCAACTTGTATGTAGAGGAAGCAATAAAGGAAGTACAAGAAATATTTGAATCTGCAAAGTGATCTAAGAGATAAAGAAAAGTATGTTACTATTTGCTGATTACATTGATCTGTTTGCAGAACAGACTGAGAAGTTACTGAATTGCAATAACTAAATACTGAAGAAAGATTTTGGACGAAAATAAACCAAGCACTATAAAAATGATGAAATGCGACAGATATATTAGGAAAGTAATTAAAAATAGGATCGCATGCGAAAATTAATTACTGACTATTATAATCACACACACAATCATAATTCTGAATCACAAACTAACCATACACTTCCAAACTTTTACAGTGAATAAACATCCGGTAACAACATTCAATGAAAGTATTGCATAAAGAGAGTAGAATTTCACTGTTATAAATCGACACTATAAAAAAGATATTACAATTCATAATAATTCAATTTTCAAGAGAAGAAATTAATTGTTTTTTGCACTGAAAGTTGTTGAAATATTTGCTGTCTACAATATTCTTCAAGTAAAATAGTAGTAATAAACACGCTGCCCTTTTGAAACATTACGACAGTACATGATGGTGTCTAATATTGTCGCGTTGGAACCGGGACAGGTGTGAATTCGAAGGTTACTTGTCAATGAACACAGCACTTAAACTGAGAACAGGTTTATTGAGAACTCAAACATACACGCAGCACTGACTGCCTCTTGGGCAGAATGCTCTTCTATTTATACACAGATAGAACGTACTAGAGATTACAAGAGTAGTTAACAAATGAAATGTGTAGAAGTTACAAGTGACCTTAGGAAACATGTAGAATCTTCTGGAAATAATAAACAGAATTAAATAATTTTTGTCAGTGGGCGGGATTGAACCGGCGACCTTCGGTACCGCAATTCGTGACGCTACCCGCTGCGCCATGCTGGCAGACGGTACACTGGCGTTCATGCGGCATTGCTCCCTCTCCTGAGGAAAACAGCGTCCCGCTGTTAGATTTCTTTTGGGGCACGCTGAAGTGTCCTGGATCTTGATCTTGTCGTGGGTCCTCTGTATGGCAGTTCTGGAGGGCCCCTCCTGTTTGTACTATTATCTTCCTGTCCGACTTCCTCAGTATCCAAACCGTCCTCAGAGTCCTTGAACAAGAAGCTGGTTGTGCCTAGCTGCTCGTCAGGATTGTAGTAAGGCTTCATGCGGAGGACGTGAACAATGTCCCTTCGCTTTCCGTCGTTTCGAAGACGGCTCATAATCCTCGACTTCGTATGTGACGTCTGACCGGCGGCGTATGACACGATACGGACCAAAGTACCGCTTCAGTAACTTTTCTGATAGCCCAACCTTCCGGACAGGGGTAAAAAATCCATACGAGATCTCCTGGGTTGTACGCAACAGGTCGGTGCTTGCCGTCATACCGCTCACGGTCCCTCTCCTGGGTGGCCAGTGTTCGTATGCGAGCCAGCTGTCTTGCTTCTTCGACCCTGGTAATGAGCTGTTTTATATAGTCATCCTGAGTGTCGTCCGGCTGGAATGGGAACAGCGTATCCATTGTGGTCTCAGCTTCACGGCCATGGAGCAGAAAAAACGGAGTGAAGCCTGTCGTATCTTGCCTTGCTGTATTATAAGCAAATGTGACCACTGGCAGTATTGTATCCCAATCCTTCTGCTCAACATCCACATACATCGACAGCATATCGGCTAATGTCTTGTTGAAGCGTTCTGTGAGACCGTTTGTCTGAGGGTGGTATGCAGTTGTCATCCTGTGGACAACGTCGCATCTTGACATGACCTCTGATACTAGTCTTGACTGGAATACCTTTCCACGATCGGATATCATCACACGTGGTGCTCCATGCTTCAAAATAATGTCTTCTACTAGAAATTTTGCAACCTCTGGAGCTTCTGCAGTCGGCACAGGTTTGGTGACAGCGTAGCGCGTGAGGTAGTCGGTGCAGACTATTATCCATCGGTTACCGGTTGTCGACTTCGGGAACCTCCCCAAAAGGTCGATCCCAATTCGGTGGAATGGAACTGCTGCAGGTGGAATTGGTACTAGATGACCTGGAGGTAATTGCGGCACATGTTTCCGTCGCTGGCACTCTTTACAGTGACTCACATAATGCTTGACAGATCGGTAGAGACCCTTCCAGTAATACCTGCGTCTGATTCGGTCCAGGGTCTTCACAAATCCCAGATGACCGGATATTGGAGCGTCGTGGAAATACTTGAGAATAGCTGGCTGGAGATGAGCTGGAACGACCAGAAGCCACTTGGGGCCTAGTGGATCGTAGTTGTTCTTATACAATGTCCCATCTATCAATTGAAACCCTCCTTTGGCAGGTTCTCCTTTCTCCAAGGCGTCTATGGTTCTTAATAACTCTGAATCTTCCCTCTGTTCAGCTGCAACGTCACCTAATTCAGCGAGGGCTGAAATTCCATTCATGCTGTTGTGTTCTATTAAAGGATTCCTTGAAAGGCTGTCGGCATCCTTGTGTTTGCGTCCGTTTTTGAATACCACCGTGACGTCGTACTCTTGAAGTCTAAGTGCCCATCTTGCTAGTCGACCTGATGGATCCTTCAAGCTGGTTAGGCAACATAAAGAATGGTGGTCTGTTACAACGGTGAAAGGTTTGCCGAATAAATACGGACGAAACTTGTTGATAGCCCAGACAACTGCGAGGCATTCTTTCTCGGTTGTAGAGTAGTTTATCTCGGGCTTAGAGAATACTCTTGATGCATAGGCTATCACCTTCTCAGCACCTTCCTGAATTTGCACAAGCACTGCACCGATCCCATAACCGCTGGCGTCAGTGTGAAGTTCAGTTTCTGCATTCTCGTCGTATAAGGCTAGAACTGGTGCGGAAGTTAGAGCCTCCTTAAGTGCCTGGAAAGATCTTTCTTTAGTTTCATCCCAGTAAAACTTGGCGTCTCCCTGCAAAAGTTCTTGCAGTGGACGTGCCATTTTACAGAATCCTTTTATGAAACGCCGGAAGTATGAGCACAGCCCAAGAAAGCTTCTCACATCACGAATGTGCTGAGGAGTTGGAAATTCCATGACTGCCCTTACTTTATCTGGATCAGCGCGGACGCCATCTCCGTTGACCAGGTGCCCCAGGATTTTTATCTCTCTGGCGACGAAGAGGCACTTCTTCGGATTGAGGCGGAGTCCTGCAGTCTGAACACACTTCAGCACCGTTGACAGGCGACTCAGATGTTCTTCAAATGTTTTCGAGAAAACAACAATGTCATCTAAATAACAAAGACACGTCGTCCACTTAAGGTGTCGAAGTAAGTTGTCCATCATGCGTTCGAATGTGGCCGGAGCGTTGCATAATCCGAATGGCATTACTTTGAATTCATAGAGGCCATCAGGTGTAATAAAAGCCGTCTTTTCTCTGTCAGCTTCGTCAACCTCGATTTGCCAGTAGCCTGTCTGCATGTCCATGGTTGAGAAGTATGTAGCTCCTTTCAAGCAGTCTAAGGCGTCGTCGATGCGCGGCAGTGGGTAGACATCTTTCTTTGTGATTTTGTTCAGCCGCCGATAGTCGACACAGAATCGCCACGTACCATCCTTCTTCTTTACGAGGACCACCGGAGATGACCAAGGACTCTCCGAAGGTTGAATAATGTCATTATGCAACATCTTCTCCACTTCCTCTCGAATTATTCGCCTTTCGACTGGTGACAATCGGTACGAGCGCTGGCTAATGGGCGGATGATCCCCAGTATTGATACGATGCTTTATCGTGGGCCGTTTCGTCTGACCTTTTTTTGCTGGGGTGTGAATACACCAGAGAATTGGCGTAGTATAGCTAACACCCGGTGGTGTTGTTCCTTGGTCAGGCCGGACCCTATTGGCAGTTCCATAGTTGTTTCCTCCAGCGTGTTGTCGGTACTAGTAACAGAGCATGGATCTTCGTTAATGACGTTGAGCTCGCCCTCCTGGACTGGTTCAGCTGTCCCTATGCACATTCCCTTGGGGATAATTTGTGACTGCTCGTGACAGTTGGTGATCCAAATGTCTCCTCGACCACCGATAATGCTTATGATAGCCGCTGGTATGTAGATTTCTTTCGTGAGCCTAATAAACTTTCTACTATCGACAAGCACTTCAAGGTTGCGGTCGTCCGTGTTTTTGACTGGGACTCTTCTCATTGCGAACGGCGGGATTGTCACGTTGTCAACGGCGAATAACTTCCCAGAAGATTCTGTGTTACGTGTACCCGTCGCAACGACTTCTTCAATTTGCAGCTCAGACGTTCCACAGTCAATGACAGCTTGGGATGCCTTAAGGAAGTCCCATCCAAGGATGACATTATGACTACATTCTGTTAAAATGACAAATTCAACTGGCTGGGTCCTGTTGTTGATGGTTATTCTCGCGACACAAGCTCCAGCTGGCTGGACGTACTTTCCATTTGCGACCTTTAGCACAGTTGCCCCCGTATCACGGAACATTGTCTTCTTTAGTGTGCGACGATAATTGTCCGACAATACGGAGAAAGAAGCTCCTGAATCAACCAGCGCCCGGACAGGTTGGCCGTCGATTATAACGTTGATGAGATTTCCCGACATCTTAGTGACTGTCATCCATGGAGGATTTTCATCTGCGGCGGCCTCACCTCCGTAGATGGTCGCCTTGCTTAGTTTTCCTGCGTGCGGCGGCTAGGGGAGCGGCTGGTAGCTCTGTCCGGCGACGATGAACGGCAGCGGCGCGTCGGGGATCGACCTCGTCTAGGGTACGGCGATGGGCTTCTTCCCGTAGGTCGACCGAACTCGTCAGCGGGTGGCTGCCTGGGGTAGAACTGTTCGGATGGCGGACGTCTTGCGGCAAAATAATCGTCAAATACTCGTCTTCTCTCTCTGCAGTAGCGTATGACATGTCCAGGGCGCCCACAGTGGAAACATACTGGCGCGTTGTCTTCTGTCCTCCAGACGTCCGTTCGTCTGCGGGACGTCATAGGTGCCGGAGGATTTGGTTGTGGCCGTGTCGGCCGGTTCCTAGGCTGCCGTTTGGCAGCTGCAGCATACGTCATATCAGGGCGAGGCCATTCTTCACGTCGAGTGCGATTGGCTCGGCAGACAGGAGCTATTGTCTGAAATACCTCTTTTTCCGCCGCGTCGGCTCCTTCATGACCCACTGGGCTTACATCCATGGCCATGATCTGATGCTCACTCGGTTCAAGAGTCCCAGCTGCCATGAACTGTTGTAATTCTTCTCTCACAATTTGTCGTATGAGAGACGCAAAGTCGTGCTGGTCTTCCACAACTGCCATAGGGACTACGTTGGGAAGTCTGTCATACTTCTTTCGCCCAACCCTCCTTTGTTGCATCTCCTCAATCCGCTGGCACCACTTGATGAACTCTTCCGTCGTAGCGACGTCTTTTATCAGAAGAGCTTGGTACATGTCTTCTGCAATACCTTTCATTAGGTGCGTGATTTTGTCGGCTTCAGTCATATTCGGGTTGACTACGTTGCATAGGGCCAAAACATCCTGTATGTAAGATTGCGTCGGCTCCCCATGTCGTTGGGCCCGGTTCTTCAGTTGTTCTTCCGCCGAGCGGATTTGTCGCTGGTGGTCCCCAAACGTTTTCTTAAGTTCCGTCTGGAACATTTCCCAGTTATTCAGTTTTTCTTCGTTGTTCTCGAACCACTGCTGGGCGGTTCCGTCCAGATAGAAATAAACATTTGCCAAGCACATGGTATGATCCCACCTGTTGTACTTGGCGACTCGGTCGAACCCTTTTAGCCATTTGTTAGGATCCTGTCCAGCGTCTCCAGAGAACACCGATGGGTGTCGAATGTGCAGCTGGCTTGCCGCCATGGGTTTCCTAATGACGCGGACTTTCGGAAGGACGTACTGAGTATATCCTTTGTAGTCCGGTTCCAGTCCGTGTAGGCGGCGACTTTTACGTTGCCTAATCGGAGCCACGACGATGCAGCTGTTGCACAGGGTACCCGGCGTCTCCACCAAACTATGTCGCGTTGGAACCGGGACAGGTGTGAATTCGAAGGTTACTTGTCAATGAACACAGCACTTAAACTGAGAACAGGTTTATTGAGAACTCAAACATACACGCAGCACTGACTGCCTCTTGGGCAGAATGCTCTTCTATTTATACACAGATAGAACGTACTAGAGATTACAAGAGTAGTTAACAAATGAAATGTGTAGAAGTTACAAGTGACCTTAGGAAACATGTAGAATCTTCTGGAAATAATAAACAGAATTAAATAATTTTTGTCAGTGGGCGGGATTGAACCGGCGACCTTCGGTACCGCAATTCGTGACGCTACCCGCTGCGCCATGCTGGCAGACGGTACACTGGCGTTCATGCGGCAATATAATGGTAACTATATTCAAAACAAACCTGAACGAATTCTCGACAAGAGGTGAAATGAACCCCTAATAAAAAATGTATTTTTTTATTAAATAATAACTTATTATTTAAAAAAAAACACAGAAGAAACTGCTTTTAATAATACCGTACTAGTTTAGTTCATTTTTTATTACTATTATTTTTTAATTTTTAATCAATTGAACCATACATTTAGTTCTTGTGTTATAAATTCTCGTGTATTTAATTCATTTCAATGTGTTTATGAATCCCAAAGTGAAGAACAACACATAGCAAAAACAAAACTTAATTAAAACCACGCATCCCTTATCTGAATTCGAACCGCTGACTCTCAGCACCAGCGCCTTAGCGTCTACGTTACCGGAGACGACATTTCACTACTTCTAATTATAACTAAGCAACAAAAAATTACCACGAGCTAGTAGGATGAATTACCATTATTTAATTTCAAATAGTTTTTAAAAGAAATACTAAAGAATATATATTAATCAAATAAAATTAGCACTCAGATTCATTAATTCGTTAAAACATGCTACTTCGACTGAAACATTCAAAATTATGGAAGCAGGAATTTAAGAATGCTGCTTACTATGATTTATCTATTTCAATTATACAAAGTGCATGTCATTAAGAAGAGGGAACTGGTGCAGTTCCCCATATTTCTTTAGAATTCCCCATAACGTGACCTGCAGCTCTATCTTTCCGTGAGTGCACCTAGAGAGGTGTAATATTTATTACTGTCGGCTCATTCGAAATTCAATATTTGCAATGGCGAATTGGTTCAAGACGAATAGTATAAAAATTCGAAAGGGCAGAAAAGATGTAAAAAATACATTGTTTACATTAATCCCAAAAAATAAAGACAAAACTGTTTTTACTTTTTTTGCGTAAAGCACACACATTTGCCAACCAATTCTAAATACCAAAAGACAAGCATTCTGATACCAATTTTTGCTAATTTCTTGTCTTACACGGAATGCATTCCATGACTTCGATAAAATTTCTGTAATTGTAAAAGTTTCCATGGACACGAGAAAAAAGAAAACAAACAAAGACAACGTGTTTGACATTAGATCACGCTGCCATAGCAACATATCGGAATTCACCCTCAGTCTGATGGGGCAATACTAATTAGTGTACTAGCTTAGGCCACATTTCCACGTAACCACAACTGCTTCCAATCACACTGTCAGAAATGCTGTTTCCTAGCAATGATAGAGGGGACTGTTGATACGCTGAAACAAAGCCTCAATCAGAACAGTAATTGACATTCCATGCCTGTACCAGGGTGAATTCCGATATGTTGGAACTGCAGCTTGGTACAGGGTAAATACCGTATGCTGTAAATTCAAATATGCACCATTGATATGTTTCCTGTACATCAAGAGAGCTGTAACATATATTTATATAACAATAAATCTTCTTGGAATGAAATGTACACTGGAGCATAATATTTGATACTAGTTTTTTCCCTGTAACTTTCTTCAGGTTGACTACTAATACCCGGATTGATTTCTTAAATTATTTGGGAAAGGACTGCAGAACTACTGTCTAATGCATAGATACTTCTCGTGTTTCATTTTTTCGTTGTTTTCAACCAATTTAGCCTTGTGTAACTGATTACATATCCTAACAACAACATACGAAATGTATGGGAAGAATTGCCTACAACATATTAACCATCATAGCTATAAGTTACTGAATTTTACAACATACTTGGGGTTATTTAAAAAGAAATGTAAACTTCAGGAATCAATTACACACCTGCCAGTCGTGTTTGTGTTTTCTTGTTAATTTTTTACTGTTGTTTCATAGATCCTTGCTGTCTTTTATTTCGTTCGCCTTCTGTTTATTTGCTCGTTTGTTTCCCTTTTTCCCGGATGTACAGTATCTTATGTACCAATAAGAGTATAGTATATTCTAACTGCTTTCTTTTTTTTTTACTTATGGCTTTACGCCTCGTCGACGTCGAGGTCATTAGAGGCGGGATGGGATTGGGGACAACGAACGAGAAGGAATTCGGCCATGGCCTTTTGAAGGAAGCATCCCGGTATTCGCCTGGAATGATTTGGGGAAACCATAGAAAACCCAAATCAGGAAGCCCGGACGGGGATACAAACTGGCGTCCTCCCGAATGCTAGGCCAGAACGTTAACCACTCACCAACCACGATCGGTATATTCTAACTTCGTACCACTTTTCATTAAAATCCGTTTAATATACTATATTTTAAAACCCTAAAGAAATAAATACAGTAAGTTACGTAAAAGGTAACAGGAAATTGTTCATACCAATACAAAAAAAAAAAGAACGTCGTATTGCCGTTATTTTCAACAGACACGTCAACAGCAATATAGTCAAAGTGAAATTGTGCTTGCAGCGTTTGTATTGACTATAAAATTAATTATGTCTTCGAGTGAGTGGTTAACTCACAGGCGTTTAATTGCCTTTGCTGATATATTCTTCGAGTTCATTCATGTTTAGACTTATTTTCTCTACTCTCTCTACTACTTGTGGCTTTACACCTCGTCGACATTGAGTTCATTAGAGGCGGCATCCGGCATGGGACTGGGGACAAGGAACGGGAAGGAATTGTGCCATGGCCTTTTTGAAGGAAGCATCCGGCATTCATCTGGAATGATTTGTGGCTTATTTTCTCGTCGTTTCTTTGTATATATGGTCATTTCGTTCTTCTGGTATTTTATTTGCTCGCTATGTTCTCATTCCAGACCAATATAGTCTTTGGCTTCGTTCATCTTATGTTTATTTGCGCGTTGTTTAGCGTTCCCGTTCGATTCCCTATGGAACTGTTCATTTTTCCGAGAAGTATCCTATACGCTTATGTAGACTACATTCTAACTCTGCACCAGATTTCTTTTAAACACATTGAGCTGTCGCTGTGTGACTGAGTAACCAACATCAATCCATCCAAACTTTCGCTTGTATTATAAAAGTATTATGATTATATAAATGAATTCAGAAGTATACTGTAGACAGGATATTGTGAAATGTTTAAAGAATACTATTAAGTTTGGTTACGTATTTAATGTCAAGTCTTTCTCTGTTTCGTTTAGTGCAAAGAGGCTATATCAACTCTAAAAAGGCCCATAGCCAATTTTATGGTGGCTTCCAAATATGCGATTCTTCTATAAATTAAGAAATCATCAATTTACCAGATGTTTAACAATCCAGCTACAGTTCAAGTTATTTTTTCGGCCCAAGAAGAGTTTCCTCCGAAAGAATACCTATTGTCATATCCTGATGGTACCAACATAAATTTGTAATATAGTCCTAAAATTTGAATAGTTACCTTTGTTTCCTTCAGTCGAACCCAAATTTGCTCTTTTAGCTATGCTTAATCTTCAGACTGTAATCTAGATCAACTTGTATTTTAAGGCACTTCAGAATTGTGAGTTGGTGTTATTGATATTGCAAGGAAACGGGAAACCCACTGATATACAGAACTCCACTGTCGAAAACTTTGAACAATTACTGAATTATGTTTGGAGACGACGTTGTGCGCTGTATACCAAACATGAGTCTTGATTGTTACCCTTCACATCTCACTACCCTTTACTTGCTGCTCACGATTATATAAAATTAAGCTTTCGTGCAATTTACCGTCCGCCTGTTTAATTCTTGTTGGTAGTTTGAAACATTAATTACACGGCAATCAACATGGGTTGTTACTTTTCCGAAAATTCATATAAGTGGACGTAATTATTTTAAAACTGTGCGGGGATTTAACACTCCGCTTATTTCATCTAATACAAAGGTTACTAGGAGAGTATTCAATTTAATCTCACTAATAAAAGAAACCAGATATCTAGTCACAGGTATTTTTTGTGGCGCTTTATAATTAATTGCTCGTTTTCGTTCTGGCTTTCTTCATAGGAGTAAAGAGACAATAGCTACTCTCCAAACAAAATAATCGATAACATTTGCGACTACTGTCTATTCTATACTATTTTAAACCTGTAAGCGTGTTGTGCCTGTTTTGTCCCTTAGTCCAGGCACGACGCAAAAACTATAAAATCAATTTGGATGGAATTTTCACAGTTTGAAAGCTTATAGTCTAGCTTAAAATCTACGGCATATCTATGACTGTAGATGACCGGGGAACGGTTCAAAAAATGATCATGCGTTTCAACCAAGAACAGACAGTCGCCATAGATCACACTCCTTAATGAGATACCCACCAAAGATCACACAAAAACACAGATAATCAATCCACTCTTTAGATTATATTAATATTTTTTCGAATACCTAGCTTCCGTTATTTATTCCTTCAATTTTTAAAAAATATAACACGTTAGCATACACATAAAATGTTAATCACACCACTAAACCGAAGAGTAACACTTTGTAACAGCCCTAATACCTGAATTTTGAATAGCATTGTACTGTATGAAGTATTTGTAGGGAGCTAATGTTTGCTTGAAAGTGATTTGATATGTTTGTTTTGTAATTTCTTGTAAATCAGTGTATATAGACTTTGTTTTAGGTAAGAAAATTATTCAAAGGCCATTTAATATGTTTAAGAACCGAATGATGCAAGAGAATTTCTTAAATGTTTGTAATTCCATGTATTAATGTAAGTTACGATGTCTACAGGACAATTTTCTACCGTTTGAAAGGATTTCTGTAAATAATTTTGTATTTAAGTATCTATAATTACCATTTCTGATCATTTTGTAATGTTGTTAATTAATTTTGTATTAATTCCGATTGTTTTTAATATGTTAGATTGTTTGAGTGATTGTTAATGATCGAGAAATATCGGGCGGATGCCTTTGAAGAATTCTCGTAATTTCGATAAAGACTATATAAACAGATCGCCTGGACAGAGAAATTCATTATTCATTCAGTTAGTAAGTCAGTTTAGTTGGCAGTATTCAGTGTTACAGAGAGTTTCAATCATTCAGTTGAGTTTGCGACTGTGCATCTCTGTATTGTACCTATACTAGTGAATATCGCTGACTTGTTGTTTTGAATCACAATAAAACAGCATCTTCAACATAAATTTTCTTTGGTGGATTTTTTAATTAATTAATGCAATAATTTAAACCACCAAAAGAACCCTAACAACTTCAATAAGCATAAAGAAATTGCGAAATTTGATTTACGATTAAAGTTTCAAAGATACTACATTACAAACGTTTATACTTTTCCAATAGAATAAAAACAAAAGGAAATTAAATTTCTACGCACTACAAGGTCAGCGCGGGTGAAATAGCACGAAAAGGCTAATTTTTTATATGGATTTAATTTGCTTACTCCCCCCCCCCCCCACTCGGGTGTTGGTAAGGGTAGTAATAGTCCATAATTTTAGTAAGCCAATGGGCAACATGTGTACAAAGTTTTTAAAAAATCGCACCCAACTGTTCCTAAAAGATACTGAACTCATTCACACGTTGTATTTTATCTACATAGGGAAACTGTTCCTATTTCCGAATTCGCTGAGAAACATGAGGTTGTTTAGAAGTTTGACCGTAAGATATATTTCTCAAATATCATTCCACCACAGGATAAGATTGTTGCTTGTCGGATAGAATTTCCCGATCATGGAGAGAAACGATGTACCTTGTACTTGAGTTCCGGAGGAAAGTTTGCAAGAGATCGGCTAAGCTTGGAGACGTTTCTGGTTAAAATCCCCCTTCCCCCCTGTGATAAAGCTTTCTGCGTGCCTCAAGTTTCGGAGCGTTCCGACGAATTCGGCGTGCGAGGATGGACGGGGAGAGTGGCGTAATTTTGTAAAGTGGCCGACTGCCTGCAGAGTGCTGCGTCGTCAGCACGAGAGGGTAAGCGTCCCCCTGCTAGAGACTCCACCTGCAACCGGCGTCGCGTGTCTGAAGGGCCGCAGGAAATGGGAAATTGGATTCGGCGCGCCGCTGTTGTATTCCAGCTGTCACGTCTACTAGCTCGTTACTCCCTCTTCATTGCCCAGTGACAACTACACAGAAGATAGGAAATGCACTTGAAACGGAAGAACAGAGGCTAGAGATCCCACCTGTTATATGATCATTAGCACAAGCAAGCAGCACAACTGAAAGGTCTTTCTGTGTGTTTGGAGATGCAAACGAAATTACCAAAAGATCAAGAATGAAAATGGACTCGTATGCTTCGTAAATAAGATGAGAACCGACGGTTAATGTAAAAGTGGTATCATTAATTTATATTGTTTTCGCGTATTTATTCTGCCTTCACTTCTATTAATTTGTGCCTTTTTCGCATGTTTCTCCAGCCTACATTAGTATTTAGTTTGTACCATTTTCTTCTTCAGCCTTCACTAACATTATTTTATACCACTTACTTTCTAATTTGCCAGTTAAACATCAAAATTACTAAGATTTAATCAGTATTATAGTTATTAACTTAATATGAGCAAAATGTGTTTTAAGTTTTGTATGCTGTTAATTTGGATAAAGCGTAAGTTAAGTTTAATAAACACCTGGTAACATGTAAGAGGAGGCTTCACAACCCTGATAAATCTTTAAATATATATATATATTTACATATGGCTTTACGCCTCGTCGACGTCAAGGTCATTAGAGGCGGGAAAGGACTGTGGACAAGGAACGGGAATGAATTCGGCAATGGCCTTTTAGAAGGAAACATTCCGACATTCGCCTGGAGCGATTTGGGGAACCATGGAAAACACAAATCTGGATGCTCGGACGGGGATTCGAACCGGCGTCCTCCCAAATGTGAGGCCAGAGCGTTAACCGCTCTCATGTAGGTTTTGTATTTTTCAGTTCAATGTAATTAGTATAATATTATTTCCTTATTGCTAAATTAGTGCTTCAATGTCGGGCTGAAGTTTAACAATATAGCCCAGAATTGTGTTTTTACCGGCGTTTAATATTAATAATTTCCTGTATCAATTAAATTTACCGCGCACGTCTAACTGTCGTATTTAACGAATGTTAATAACTTTTGATGACCATTTCTTCTATACTTGAGTATCTTGTTCATTTTATATTTTAATGAATCAGTTTTTCTATAATTTGTATATATATATATAAAACTGAAATTCTGAATCTTTGTTTCGTATACTAATCCACACCGTCTATTTCTAACAAATTCCCCACAGTTGATTTTCTCAATAAGGGCCACTTAACAGCTTGATTCTCAACAACCTTCAACGGATTCCACCTCCCAAATATCTGTAGTCCGGTTGCCTGCTACAGAATTACAAAAGATGTAATTGGAAAGTCTGTCAGGTTCGATGTTAAGCGCAATAAAATTTAATCTCAAGTTATTAGGTGGGGTTTCAAAAAATCTACGGGTTTAACATATCTATGCTTGATCCTAATACAGACTGGGGTAAAACGAACGGCACAAATAAATTGGAAGTCTGCGCGCGAAGCCATGGATAACGGCTTTTTAATTAACTTTTCATGTTGGCGGTAGTACAGCTTCGCTATCATTGGACGCTGTTCCGCGTAACTTTTACACAGAGAATTAGTTGGAAGCGACTAAACAATCGGTGCATCCGAGAACACTGAGCAGTACCTTGTTTCTCGCTAACGGCGAACTGTCAGTTTCCAGGAAGTATGTTAAGCGAGTTTTAACAAATTTTAGAGCGTAGCGAAATGTATCAACGACTATTTACTTTAAGCGTTCTGGTAGGATCGTTGTTTCAGATTCGAGGAGAACAAGAAATATTATGGTTCACATGAGCCATGCCAGAACGTTCCGTATTTCGGATCCCACATTAAACTGTAAGTCAAGTCACTACAACACGTAGCAAATCGAAACTCTGAAACTCCGCAGCTTAAATACTCTTTGACGTCCAGAGAGTTAAAAGTCATCTTCATCAGTTGTAATGCGTAAATTTTATTAAAATTGCTGTTGAGAGGAGAAGTCTGAGCGAATTGTAAATGTTAATTAGGTGAATTTCTATTAGGAACTTAAGAACTTTTAACTCTATGAGAGTTGTATTGCTCGGGACTAGCATTCGAGAAGGACGCAGGTTGGAATCCCCGTCCGACCATCGAGATTTCAGTTTTCTGTGGTTTCTCTAAAAGACTCCAGGAAAACGCCGGGATAGTTCCTCCTAATGGCTCCAGTCCTCTCCCTTCTATGGAAACCTGGACGTCGACGAGGTGCAAAGCCTGGAATGACTCTGCAATTCACTGTTTCTATTCATTTTTCTTTTCATTTAGGCCTATTGAAAATTTTTGATTTCCTGTTATTTAATTCTGGAAATAGAATACGGAACCAAGATAAATTTAGGTGGATTTGATAGTTTTTTTTTTGTTTTTTTTTTTTAATCATCTATTCCAGAACACTACCAGAATATTGTTATCCAAGCCACAATGAAATTACACACCTTGTCATTGTTTTCAATCACCAATTTGTATTAAAAGCGCCAAAATTAACTGTAATGACCTTCATCTACGCATAATCTATCAGTAACTATTGATGTGCGAGCATTATTCAGTATGATAAATTCAATTAAATCTTAGCAGAATAATAGATTCGATAATTAGAGACAACTACGTCATACTCGATTGGTTAAAGTATTAGCAGTGAGTGGATTGTGAAGGGTACAACCGTGACAGAGGACTGATTAAGATTTTGAGAAGCATATAATTGAGGGTTTAATGATTGGTCGTCAGCGATAGCAGTTTTGGTGAGGATCTAACAACGTAGAGAATACGATTGATAGCCGCTGCTTGCGTTTATTGGATTACTCAACTGATCCGCTCTTTTTTTCCATCGGCCACTTAAAATAAAATTGATATATCAACAAACTTTTTTGCTTGTTATTGTTTTTTATTTGCACTCCTTGTGTTATGTTATTTAAAAGTTAAAACTCACACCAATTTTACGCCGATTTCTGTAGTTAGTTAAAGCTTGGCAAAAGTTGAACCGTAACGTAACCATAACCACAGTTTCCAGATCTCTTGCATTGGCTCCTATATATAGCTACATCCTGAGGTTACCAGGTAACAGGAAAATTCTGGTTGTTTACTAGCTGTTTGGATGCGAGGAGGTAGTATGACTCCTTTTCTTTTAAAAAATACGAAAAATTGAAGTGACTTTACCTTTATAATATCAAATGTTGTTGTCAATGTTGTGCGGTCAGTTACGGTATCTTCCGTAAAGCGCATACACTGTAGCGCAAGCCAGAGGTGTCACCTGCATTTCTGATATATTAGTACAGAATTCTGTGATAGCTTTTTAACCATCAAAACATTAATTAAAAAATATCTGCTAGTTAAAAATACATATAAACTGTATTAAAAATCAAATGATGGTGATTTTCAAGCAACTAAGACAGTTATTTGAAAAACTAATATCAGGCATAGCTAAGCAGTATAACTTTAACCTAATTTTTTCAGATAGTTTTTGAATCTGCTACTTGTTTTAGATTGTTAGGTTATGAACGTCATTTGTCCACTCGTACTTCCCTGGATTCGAACTAGTTATCGATTTCCGTTACGAGGCTGGTATCACAGATGGCAAAAACTTCTCCGTTGGCTAAGCTGCACGTTAATATCTCCTCGTAGTCGTTAGCAGCGTTCTCTATCGTAAACATCATTAGCGCTATCTCATACAAACTTACTGCCAGACGGTTTATATCTGTTTTCTAGGACCGCTATCAAAATATACCACATCAACAGTCTATTAGAGACAATTAAGGCTCCTTAGCATTCTCAACAGTCTAAAGTGGTCTAGGAATTGTTTAATTAACACGCTGATAACTTTGCGTAACAGTTAGAAAAGTATTGATGGTGGTGTAGGCCCGCAATCTTCAGTTTCACATCCTGATTTGTGAGTCAGTGCAAATGTTCTGAGTTCCGAGCCAAAAATTTCTCCGGTTTTGCGGTTTCAGAATACCTCATTTGTTAAACTGAAAGTTGGTATTATTGTAAAAATGTCACGTAGTATTACACTAAGATTTTAACTAAGAGAATTTACAGTATCCATAGGCCTATCACTTTGGCTAATATATGAACAAATCGTATATAAAATGACTGTGTACTTTTAGAATGATGGAGCCGAGCGTGGTGGGTGAGCGATAACGCTCTGGCCTCGCATTCGGGAGGACGCCGGTTCGAATTACCGTCAGGCAACTCAGATTTCGGTTTTCCATAGTTTCCCCAAATCACTCCAGACAAATGCCAGGATTGTTACTTCAAAAGACCATTGTAGAATTTCTTCCCGTTCCTTGTTGCAGGCCTTTCCCGCCTCTAATGACCGCGCCTCATCGACCACACGGGGCGATGTGAGTGGTCATTGTACCCTGCTCAACACTCCTGATAGCCGTACACAAACAGTGGATATCCCTCTTATAAGATACGAACAGGACGTAGAATGTGAGGACCAATCTCTGATATTTTCCAAAACGGAAACTTACTGTACGTTTTACGAACATTCGTACTGCGAAATATTAGCGTTAAATTCTAAAGAGTGGCATGGAACCGGAAATTGGGGACCGTCCCGGCAAAACCTGGATGATTACGAAAAGCTGTAACCAGGAAGGCCTGTACGCCATATGTATGGTGCTTTCTTAGGGGGCGTCCATAAATTACGTGAGGTGAAATAGGGGGGGGGGGGGTCCGGCGAAATCTCACCAAATCTCACCAGGGGGGAGGGGGGGGTCTACGGAAATCTCACGTGAGATTTTGCGAAAAATTTGGGATAGTAGAGCCAAAAAAAGGTCTACAATTTGCGCCTAAGTCGATTTTAGGAGGGTATTTCGTCAAAAAAGTTAGGGTGTGACCTAAAAAAAAAAAAAGGTCTACAAAGTTTCGAGTGCGATTTCTAGGGGGGGTTCTCACGGACCTGATCTCACCAGAGGGGGGGGGGGTCCGGCCAGATCTCACGAAATCTCACCAAGGGGAGGGGGGGGTCCAGAAATCCGGAAAAACACCTCACGTAATTTGTGGATGCCCCCTTACTCCCTCTATCCAGTACTGCAGCATTTAACAGGTAACACATCGGGGCGTGTTGTTTATATTACCTAAAGTAGAAAAAACTACCTCACAGAATCTCAAGACGCTATCGACACCAAGCATTTAATGCGGCTCAAGGTCATGTTTCCCTGGTGCCAGCCCTCATCTCACCACCCCTCCCTTCCTACCTCCTAGCTGAACGCTGTGTCCAGGTAGGCTAGTGACAAATTTCCTCCCTGCATTTAAGGGTGAGGGAAACGGAGTGGGGATAGAGCGGACTGACCTTAAGCCCACTTCTATTAAGCCGCGTTCCCACGATCTCTTGTAACGAAGGCGAGACGGGACGGGACGGGAAGAATACTCAACCACAAGCCATGGGAACAGGGCCACCTCTGCTAGCGGAGATGAGACGCAGCTACCCACTCTGAGTCGGTAAACATCATAGGCGTGTGTAGCGGTACGCTGTTGTCATCCGGTTTGCAGCAGCGGTGCGCGCCCCTTCTGTTGCTGTGCCAAACGACACTAGGCAACGTGGTGGGGAGGTGGCGGCCAGGTAAGCGAGGACTAACCTGCGGCCCGCGGTCGTTCCTACACTTCGGCTAATGAGGTCCCGTCCCGTCTCGCCTCACCTACAAGGTATCGTGGGAACGCGGATTTAGTTGAACGCGCTACAGCTAAAGCAATGTGTTGATTCTCTCATTGTCTGTACCTGATATCTGCGGCAGTTTGGATATTACTAAAAAGACTGTAAGAATGGAGACTTTTCCATGTATTGTTCCAATAAGTTTCACAGTTGTACCGCCGGATAGTGTAACCAAAATATGATATTCAGACTGTTGATTTTGCGTCTTCTTTAAGGTGTAACGGGATCTATGTTAGTAGATCAGCCTCGGGAGATTAAGGGGGCGGGTACAGCTTTCAGGTTTCAAAAAAAAAAATTTTTTTACTTTCGATTCCCAAAAATAGTATTTACTTTTGACTTCGTGTTAGTGAAAAAATTATTTAAATATCTTTGACAGTGTGGGAATTATGCGTGATTGAGCAAAGCTCTGCACGATTGACAGCCATTTAAATCTTACTGTACTTGAAAGTAATCCAAACCTTTAACCTTAAATATCTCATAAGAGCAATTCATAAATTGATTTTAAAGATAACTTTTTTCCACATGCACAGATCTTTTTTCAAATTTGCGGGACATGTTCTACATACTAATTAATACAGTCCCTACCATTATTGTTTATGCAGCTTTTCACAAATGGAAAATATGCATAAATATTTAAACAAAAAAATCAAGAATATTCATTTCATGTCATTTTTTTAACAACAAATATAAAGTTGATTATTTTTTTTTAGTTTATCCATGATATATGGACTTTGTGAAAGTCTGTAACTGTTTTACTATAATAAGGTATGCAAATAATTTTCTGCGACACAGTTACTTTAATAAATTATTATTTAAATTATTTTATTTTATTGATATGCGTGACGCGTTTCGAGAATATATTCTCATTTTCGAACGCGTTTCGAGAAATTAATAAAATAGCGTTCGAAAATGAGAATTTCTCGAAACGCGTCACGCATATTAATAAAATAAAATAAATTAAATAATAATTTATTAAAGTAACTGTGTCGCAGAAAAATTATTTGCATACCTTATTATAAAGTTGAATGGTTATATTATTGGTTTAACTAATTGCCTCGATATTAGTTTAAAAGATTAAAAAAAGATTTCAAATATTAAGCTTTCTATCATTAAAGGCCTTAATTACAACATATTTTTAATTGCCAATTTGAATGGTACATTAACTCATTCTTAAACAAAATTTTTATTTTAAAAATCATATTTTTATATATAACTATAACAGTTCTACGGAGCTACGAAATTTGAACCCTCAAATTTAAATATATTAGGAGAAAATGAAATTTCTACAAATATTTATATGTGTTAGCTGTATCTACCCCCTTAGGAACGGCCATGCCCTAGGCTGGACTCTCACCACGTGAGGTAGCCCCCACGCTGCCGGGGTTGGCGTAAGGGTTGAGTTGTGAACCAATCAATGGCCGTGACTCACATGCGGAGTGCTTCTGACGCGACCATCACGAATGATTGCGCAATAGAAAGTAACTCCAGACGTCACATTCTTCTAAACGCCTTCTCAAATACGATAAAACTGTTTTACGCCAGCGTCTCTCAACCTGCTTTAACACGAGAGCCAATAAAGTTACAAAAATATTCTACGGGTCACTCACTTAAACGGTCCTAATTTATTACCTGTGTATATTTTATTAACACTTCGGACATATTGTATTTTACCATTATTTATCTACACTATTACAAATCTTTAAGCAAGCTGCGTCTGAGAGCTTCAGGAAGCATCTCACAGAACATACATCACAGATTTGTATGGAAATTTCGCTGCTTGAAATATTATGGTCTATCTTGAAGTTTACGTTATTAAATGTTGGAGGAGAAAGTCCAAAGACGGGATAGGGTCTAAATACGGGCTACTTGCTGAAAGTGGGGGAAGGGGGTTGTGCGCAGGCGTGAGAATGGCACCAAAAGAAACATCAAGTGGTGGGGGAAAAGTAGTGAGCAAATGAACTTGGTCCGTTGTAGCATTACAGATTCCTCGGAGAAGAGATAAAAGGATGTTAATTACTCTGGGGGAAAATCGGTAACTATGGAGACCAGATGGTAACAAGGAAGCAAGAAGATCGGGCGAGCGAAAAAGTTTAGTTCGCGGTTCTGAGTCGATGATATAATGTTACTGAAAGCAAAGGACCTTGATATTCTTCGGACTTTTACGAATGAAGTTAAACGAGAATAAATGTCAAATGAATCATAAGAAAGATTATTATTATTCAACTACGAGAAGTTAATAAGTTCGAACATTAAAGTTTCTTCACAACGGTTACTGTATCCCAGCTCCGACAACAGTAAGAACATTAAAAAATGAAAAGAACCATATTAAAATACGACATAGCTTTTATAAAATACGACACCGTGACACATATCCCTTGGCACAAATTAGTTTTTCTTTTTTAGATAAACATGCTTTTGACAAACTCAAAACTTTTCAGGGTACATAAACTTTAATTTCTCTCTTTAATACTTATTCAGTAAAGTAAATGGGTCCCACTTAATTTCAAGCAGATAATTTGAGACTCGTGCAGGACACCTGTTGTGTTCGATTTGTTTGTTTTGTAATGGCTGCCGAGACCATCAACTTGAAGTGCTGCTTGGTCTAAAAACGGACTACCATTGGTGGTCCAACAACGGGCTAGCTCTTGACAAGTAAACAACAAGATTTCAGCACCCCGGATCACCGACCAACTGCTCAGGCTTCAACGTCCAAAAGGGTTGGTCCATATGATGTACCCTCGATCCCCACCATTGCGAAGAAAAAGCAATCGTGGTCGCAAGTGCGCCAAAACTTGCATCATAACTTTATCTTCTCACAGCGAATGATTGGAGAAATGTGTGGAGTCTACAATCTTGAACAACTATCAGATGATTGGGAAAGTGCATGAGGTGCCTCAGCAAAGAAAAAACAATCCAAAATTGCCCAGCCAAATCAAAATCTTAGCGAAGAGTTGGACTCGGAAGGAAACCATAGGGTACCTGACGATGACAAGTTTGCGATTTCTATAGGGATACACGTGGTGACGACAGAACAGCATGCATTTTCTGTGATGGACTCTTTTCAGATAATGTCAGAGGCGAAGTGTGGACTCAGGTTGGGCAGAGACTGAATGTGGTGACATGAATAATGAGGTATACATCTGTAACGTCTGACAGTTAAAAGATATTTAAAGAAATGTTAGTAAAGTTTTTGAACAAAATTTGGTGTTTTTTAATTTATTATGAGATAAATTTCTCTTTTTATACAAGTAGCCTGTATTGGACCACCTCTTGAAAATCAGTCATTAGGACCAAAATAAAAGTGGTAGCCCGTATTTGGATCTTCTCCTCTATGATTCTACTTTACAAGTAAACGGAGAAAGAAATGATAATTCACACTGTATCTCACTATTCAGATGAACATTTCTTTACGATACTCCACCAAAGATCACGGCATAGCCATCTTTTGGGTTCTGTTAATATACGAGTATGTATGATCTTTAGTTTTACGAAATAAAGGACGTTAGGATTCGGAGAAAACTTTAATCAAACAGCTTATCAAATACTAATACTTCAACAAGCATAACGAAATTGTTGAATTTACCTTACAGTAAAGGTTACAGAGACATAATAATAGGGCCTACAAACGTTTATGCTTTGTTACTAGAATAAATCAAAAGGCAAACGCAGCATCGAGGAAATGCTAGTAATTCAATAAATCTAAAAACTTCTTTTGAATTCTTGCGGAAACAGAAAATTGGAAGTGAAATATTAAAAATGAAATATATATGAAACAGATTCTTAATATTTATTGACCAAATGAATGATAATGTTACTACTGTAGGTTGAATGTTACAGTATACAACCAACATACATGCATAGAATAAAGAAACAAGACACGTTATACTTTTATTTACTTCATCGCTGGTATGTTACCAACCCCACCAAATGTTATCGACAAGTACAATATACCCGAAGAACTGCAAAACACCCTCTTAAGACGACTACTTTATTAAATCCTTAAAGGAACACCACTCTCTTTGATGTTAAGTGGAAACTTACTTAGTGAACATACTATTATCGTAACAACGCAGTCGTATCCTCATATCCTGAAAATTCCAGATTTTAACCTGGTTATTAAAATATTCATAGCTTTTAGAAAGTTAGGTTTAAAAGTTATAGCTTTGTATAGAATGAGTATGGTAGTCATTTAATCTAAGTAATTTTCACTAATTCATTTTTTATCATTATGATGTATTTAATTCAATTAGAATTGAATTCTTAACATTCTTCTTGGGAATCAATTGTCCTATTTTCATGGACACACAAGTAAAAAAATCAGTAGTTTTTACGATTAATTCCTATTCTAATAGTCGTCTGCAGGAAATGGAGATTCCTCGTATCCTTTAATAGAACAGACACGAAAAATGTTTCAGTAAAAAAAAAATTACATTCTAGCAGTATGATGCCTGGATTATCCTTGATATACTATGATCATAACAAAAACATTCGATTTTAACTGATTCCGCTGTTTCGAATGACGTTTGTTTCTCAAAATACCTTCTCGCGTTCCTTCGGTGAAGCAGTGATAACAGCTGTCGCACTAGGCCTTCGCAACAAAAACAGTTTGTTTCCGCAACAGAGAAACAACGGACAGTATCCTAAAAGGACAGGTTCGGTCATGCTGTGTTGTTGGGTACACAACGAATGACTGAATACGAACAATATGTCACTTACAAAAAATACTTGCTCACAGTACAAAGAGGGGTAAAATTCTCTAGACAGTATATTCATTGTACTTCAGCAGTAAAATGAACTGTCCATTTCAGCTACTCAAAGAGTCTGCTTCAACGTTTAGTGCCAAAGAATTTCTAGGTTGGGATATGTAAACAGAAGAGGATTTAGAACGTATATCTCGTTTGATGCTGGAAATACAAAATTACTAGTCAAGACACGAAACTAGGTATCTGTACGTTAACTTGAATCGGTCAAAAGTTAATAGTTCTACGAATAAAATAATGTTCTGTTCCAAAACTGTTTCATACTGATGGCAAATGAGCACGTGTAACTTCAGCTACGTATTTCGAGGACCCCTTAGCTTCTGAAACTTCATAACTTGCTTCAGACGAATGACGTACAAAAATTTATTTAAAGAGAACAGGTAACAAAAGGGTTAATTAGAATGTCGTGAAACATTTTTTCAAATACTTCATTATAGAATGATCACCATATTATCAACACGTAAAACATAAAACACAATACTAGAAGGAATTACTGAAGATAATGCGTCGTGCGTAGAGCTTCTAACTACATGTTTCAGGTAGGTACCTAAACCTTTACCACTGAACCACACTTCCGCTGGGCGTCGAGGAAATTCATGGCAGCCTGCAGAGCCCTGACTGACAGTAGACCTTAGACTGCCCCAGCGTGGTTAACTAATGGACCTTGCTTCCCCCTCCCTTCCAATCTCACGCCTTACTACTGCTTACTGCAGTGGAATGTTTGAACAGCTTCCTACCTTGCTAAAGCCAATTATCACCTTCCATTTCCAATTCTGCTGCTTATCTTACTTCACGTAATGTTTTCCTGAAGATATTTACAATAGCTATGTTATCTTACTGCTAGCATTACTATTATTGCAGCAGTTCTACAGTGCGGTACATCACAATTTGTAACTAACTGGAAGGTTGAATTTCCACACATTATTGAGTTTTCGACGTATCTGTAGTAATTTCAATAGTCTTTAAGTTAGATGCAATCTAAGAATTCCGCGGCTGAAATAAATAGTTTACAAGTTTCTTCAGGAAAGAAATCTGACATGGCTTTCCCGTCGGGGTAAATAGTTTGCATGCTACCCTGTTGTTGTGTTGTAAAATACATCTCACTGCCGTTCCGCCCTAGAAGACAGAATCAGACAGGCCAAAACGTCGAAATTTAACTCTAGAACACGTTGCTACCAGAGAATCATGAAAACCAATGTGTAAGTCAGTTGTCGTATACTCGTATTACCCGTAAAACATATCTCATGTCAACAATCTTACTGTGCTGGCTAAAAAGTAAATTCGTGTGAGCTTGCGACCTGGTAAGGGGGCCACCGTTAATTACGTGATGTGTTTTTTCCCTTAAATTTGGACATCCCCCCCTCCCTTCTCCCTTCGTGAGATATGGTGAGATCTGGTGTCTCCCCTTCCCCAACGTGAAATTGAAGATTTTTTTTAGCTTCATCGTTCTTTGAAGGGTGGCATTCTGAAATAATAAATTGACGTAAGATTTCTATTGACCCCACTCCCCCCTTTTTCCTCCTTAGTGACATTTAGTCGGACCCCCTCCCCCTTATTTTGGTCCCACGTAATTATGAACGCCCCCTAACAGAGAGTCTTTTTGCCACCCATTCCGCCTCTGTCGTGTCTGGACCTACATCCTGGGATACTCATATAATTATAGCAAACTCCATTAAATATCTGACCCACCGGGTTTTGACCCGGCGACCTTGAGTTTCGGAGCCGAGCGCTTAAAAAGACCGCTCCTTGGATTGACTAGCAGAGATACTATTTCCACTCATTACCACAGTTTCATGTGTTGCTTCAATTTCTCCGTAAGTTACAAAGGACTTCACCATATGCCACTTCAGCTGTTACACTTGGAGTATTATTCAATGTCCTTACAACCATTAACCAAGTTTGTGTTCCACGTGCTAAAATTCATCTCTCTCGCCATATTTCTTGATGGCTCTCCAATAACTACTCGCTTTCTTACATGCCAGCCAGCCCTACATACCATTTACCAGCACTAACAACTACAATCGAATTCATAGTATTGCAGTGATATTATTAAAGCATGGAAAAAATAGAAGCTCTGATCTTGATCTCCCAAAATGCAGATATTTCTTCGAAATCAAGTTTCCATTTTAGTTTGATAGTGTAAATCCTTCAAGGAGAATAGTCGTTGATTAAATGATTTTCTTCGAATGTTATCCGCTCTCGATATCTATAAAACGGGGTTTTATAAATGTCTGGTGCACAGATTTTCTATATATTCTATTTGTATTCAATCTTCATCGTTTTGGAGGGAAGACCGAGTAGCTGTTTTAGTACAGCTACGCTGTGGTTTAATATTGCTTTAGGTGAATGGGCCGCTGCTAACTAGCACTTCTACAACTCGTCTACGTCGTTGGCATGCAGCCAGGAGTGGATATGGCAAGCAATACAAGAAATTCGGCGATGGTCTTCTGAAGCAACCATCCTGGCATTCGTCTGGAGTAATTTGGAGAAACTATGGAAAACCCAAATCTGGGTTGCCTGACGGAGATTCGAACGTGCGTCCTCCCGAATGCGAGGCCAGAGCGTTATCGCTCATCCAGCATGCTCGGCTCCATCATTCAGAAAGGACGGAATTCTAAAAGTTAATATATATACGATTTGTTCACATATTAGGGAAATAGCCTAGTAGGAGATAACTACGCTGATTGTCCTGTTAAGACAATACGGCGCGCACACAATCACTGTTGTTAAGGAATCACTTAGTCAGGAAAGCGAAGCTACTACCAATGCTTTCACTTTATTTTAGGCTGTAGCAAAGCTTTTCTGCTCCTATGGCTTCCTCCGTAAGATAGTCGCTTTGAAACCACTGACGCAATTAAGGAATTTTGCTTTGCGAGCTTCGTAGCATCTCAAAGGAAGAGCCGCACGAGTGGAAAAAAGACCTAGAATTCTCCAAACAGGTTTCACATATGTAGAAATGGCTGAACTTCAATTCGTACTCTTTACGGACTTTTTTCTTGGGGCACCGTGAAGCCCGTATTCTAGGTAACAATTCACCCCCCTCCCCCCCCCCGTTATTTTATTGCTTTTGATCTGCTTTTAACTCCCGCAGTCCAATATGGCTGTTCGTCAAAGAGCACTAACAAAACAATCAATGTTTGCGAACTTATTTATTAAGTTTTTCTTAAACAAATAATATTATGAAGTGACATTGACGGAATGTTATTGACTGTAGTAGCCGCCCTTGGTAGCGTAGGAGGTCGCCGGTTCGAGTCCGGCCGCAGGCATAGGTGTTTAAATGTTGTGTCTGTGAATGTCATGAACGTCCTGTGGAGTGTCTAATTAGCTGGAAAAAATTCATCAGGCTGGCTGTATGGCCTGACATGCCGAAAGCCATTTTTAAAAAAAAAATATTACTGTAGTCAGGAAAATAAATAAGCATATGAAGCATTGAAGTAAGAGAACTAAACTACAAGATCAGACTGTTGTTTGGTTATTTTTGGATAGTATGAATCCATATTATGGAAAAAAACAGCAGCTGAATGGTTGCAAAGAAGAACAGTTAGGTGTTTATTTTCAAATTATCACAGAACACACAATCAGTAACTGAAATCATAAAGGAGCAGAGATCGGAGTCGCTGGAAGACAGGATGCGGGTAAAGAGATGTCCACGAAAGGAGTCTCTGATTTCAGAATGTAAAATCTCGAAAACTGAGATCGACAGGAGAGTTCAACAAACGGTATTTTTATTCTGAAAGCTATAGGAATTTGGAACAGAAGTTTAAACAAAAATTTATAAATGCTGTTAACAGATGGCGCTGTACGCTGTACAGCTCAAATAAGAATGCACAAATAAACTCGTCCTCTGCAAGCAGTCTTTCAAAATGTCCGCCTCTCGAAGTACAGAGGTGCCGCAAACGCAGAATGAAATTTTCTATTACATCCTGCAATGTCTCAACAGGAATAGATTCAGCAGCCACGAGCCACGCAGATCAATGATTCAAATTGGTGTTTGTGGGGCACATTGAAATACGCTGTCTACTGAAGTCATCCAACCACGTGGGAAGAGCTTGGATCATTGATCTGTGTGGCTGTTGAATCTATTTCTGTTGAGACATTGCAGGATGTAATGGCAAATCTCATTCTGCGTTTTTGGCACCTCTGTACTTCGAGAGGCGGACATTTTGAAAGAATGCTTATACAGAGGACGAGTTTATTTGTGCATTCTGATACGAGCTGTACAGCGTTCAGTGCCATCTGCTAACAGCTTTTATAATTTTATTGTTTAAACTTCTGTATGAAATTCTCACAGTAAAAATACAGTTTCTTGCATTATTCTGTCGATCTCTGTTTTCGAGATATTACAGTTTGAAATCAGGTACTCCCTACGTCGACACTCTTTAAATGCATACGTTTGCTTCTGGCTCCTGGATGATTGCTGGGCGAAGAATTAATAGTTGTAAGCGTGAAGGAAGAATCAGTCATGATCGTAAAGGAGCAGGGAACTTTTCATTAGAAGGCCAAGAGAGCAGAGACTGGAAAATGTTATCAAGAATATGTGCTGGCCGTTATACTTACAATGGAGGAAAACGTAGCTAAATGCGCATGAAGCATAACTGCGTGAGAAGGCATGTTACTGTCTTAGAGGCATTATAATTTTAAAAATGCTGGAAATTAATGACGAAATCCTGTTTTTTTTCCTAGCTTATTAGCAAATACTTTAACTTTTTAATCAAAACAAAAATATGATGCACTTAATGAAGCATTAAATAGTGTGAAGCACCATTGACTGTCAGTAGTAGTAGTACCATATAAATGTTGATGCAATCAATTCCTGGTCCATGACATAACGGATGAGATAATCTTTACGTTTCCTGTGAATCAAGTCGGAATTGAATATTATTATTTGTAAAACAGTCTTTAGATATTTTAAACGTTGTGAAGTGACGAATGTAGCAGAAATGATACCAATCACAGTAGATTAAATATCAAAATAGGATCGGAAGCAATAGGAGAAGTAAGTGAATTTTGTTACTTGGGGAGCAAAATTACAACTAATGGCCGAAGCAAGAATGATGTTAAAAGCAGATTAGCACTAGCAAAAAGTGCCTTCATGAAAAAGAGAAATCTTTTAGTTTCAAATATTGATCAAGGAATTAGAAACAACTTTTTAAAACTCTATGTATGGAGCACAGCACTTTATGGTAGCGAAACATGGACTTTAGGAATACCTGAAAGAAAGAAAATTGAAGCATTTGAAAGGTGGTGCTACAGAAGAATGCTGAAAATTAAGTGGAAAGACAAAGTACGAAATGAACGAGTTTTTGAAATGATGGGCGAGGAAAGAAGTTTGTGGAAGAAGCTTGCAGAAAGAAGAGACAGGCTGGTAGGTCATATTTTGAGACATGCTGGATTGGTTAATTTGCTGGTGGAGGGAACAGTCGAAGGTAAGAACTGTAGAGGAAGACAGAGATTAGAATATATGAAACAGATAATTGAGGACGTGGGTTGTAAGGGGTATGTAGAGATGAAGAGGTTAGCACAAGATAGGAAGGGATGGAGGGTTGCATCAAACCAGTCGAAAGACTGACGACAGCAAAAAAAAATTATAGTCACACAAAAGCGACGGGTACATCGGCAGCAGACTGCCATGTGACTAGTAACGTTTACTTTTTCGCTTACTAGAAAATAAACACCTCATCAAATGTACGTTACGAAACACAAGGCAAAGGCCGTCTTTATTTCTTAATTGTGTATCGTCAATAACCTTAGAGTTAAGATTAAATTGTAATGCAATGACTTACAAGCACCGAATTTGTGTGTGTGTGTGTGTTTCCTACGTAGCAAAGACAATAATGTTATCGAGAAAATAAAATACGGCAGAAGCTCCACGCAGAACAGCGATAGCGAAACGATGTTTATTAAAAAAAGGAATCTGACCTGGAACTAAGAAACAGCTAGAACAGAATAAATGGAGCACTTTACTAAAGTGAAGCTCTTACTTTAAGAACAATAAAAATTAGGAAAAAGTAAGCTTTGGATGTTAGGAAAAGATGTTGAAAGTTACGCGGACAAATTACAAAATGAACGAAGTCTGGAACGGTGAGCGAAATTCGTGGGGAACTCACAAACAATAAACGGGATGGTACGTCAGATTTTAAGACATAGGAGATTTGTTAATTTGTTACGGGCCAGAACAGTCGACGGGAAGAACTATTCAAGAATCCAAAGTGTAAAATATATGAAACAGATAATAGAGAATATTGATTTTAATGGCTATGTTGAGATGAAGTGAGTAGCAAAGGATGGGTAGAAATGCAGGACTGCATCAAATCAGTCGAGATACTGATGAAATGAAAGAAAAACATTCCACGCCCAGCTGATAAGTGGATAACGCGATGAACTGAAACATTAAATATTGAAAAATGATTACCGGCATGGTGCCGTTAAGGAGTTGCTTATTCAACAAACAACGATTAGTTTTTTGTCATTTTTTCTTTTACGTCTACGGAAAATAATGAAAATGACTATCGTGTATCTGAAATGCTATTGCTATCTTCCATGCCCATTTGATTACTATTTTGCTGAAGCATAACAACATGGTCTACACCGTTAGTTTCGAAAGAATAGGTAACTGTCGGTATCAATATACAGTACTTGATAATTCCCAATGCCCTGCCTCATCGTAATCCCCTCCTTCTCCCTCCCCTGACTCAGACTTCGTTACGTAATGGACCATGATATGCCGCAAGCTCAGGCAGTGCTCCAAGCGGCCATTGGTTAGCCTGCATCCGGTCGCCATTGGAAACTATCGACACACGCAGAGGATGGGAATCTTACTGCCAGACGATACGTCTGGTATTTGTCAGTCAGCCAACATAGTGCTCGAGGTACTCATTACCTGCAATACAGGAAGACTGCTCCACAACGAATTTCCCACGCCGCGACTCAACGGCCGACTGAACGGGAAGACAGATAGATGGCGCAGTGACCTTGAGAGGTTGGTGACTAGGCGATACCGCCAGATGACGGGTCGAGCGCTTCTGCCCCGAGCACAGCTAGAACATGGGCTGTCTCAGGTGGAAACAGGCGCCTTATCTTAATGCTTGTGTGAACGGCGTCAGAGATAGCCGCTCGCTCTTGTTCTATTAGCATAATTTGCGACATGGTTGTGCAACTCGGATACATGACTCAGCTGGTTGCACAAGAACTGCAGAAACGTGATGTATGTGTTGGAAATCATCATCTGCCTTTAACTCCCGCAGTCCAATATGGCTGTTCGTCACGATTTACGCTATAACTCTTTACTCTGTTTCCACAGAAATGAACGCAGATATCAACTTTGAAAAAAAACGGGGGGGGGGAGGGGTGAATTGTAATCTAGAATACGGGCTTCACGGTGCCCCATGAAAAAAGTCCGTAAAGAGTACGAATTGAAGTTCAGCTATTTCTACATATGTGAAACCTGTTTGGAGAGCACTAACAAACCAATCAATGATTGCAAACTTATCCGAACGATTCCACGTGTTCTGAGATTATTGTCTCGTCTCGATTATGTGAACAGTTCTTGAAGAGCTTATGCTCATCGTACATACTTCGCAGCGAAAATCCTCTTGGCGAAATCGTAACGCAGGGAAGTATTTTAATTCTTACTGAGTGTGTAATTGCTTCCACTTCGGTGAGAACCTTTCCTTTCGATATCTTTTGTTCTTTTCTGACCTTGGTGGTATATAAGATCATAGAAACAGTGTCGACTACAGGCACAAAATGTGTCGTCTTTGGAGCCTATCTAATTCAGTCTGTCGACTATAAGAGTTCAAATTTCGAACACAACTGATATTCCTTGCACAACCTCGGAGAAATAGGCAATGATATCGCTCTTTCAATTTCGTTGAGCGGTTCAATGTTTCGTTCATCCAGGGGAATGAAGTGGTTCCTCTCCAGGACCAGAAAGCGAAGTCGATGTTCACTTCCCCGACACGGGCAGCGAAGTGATCATTTTTTTTTTCCTCCAACTCGAGAAACGAAGTGAACATATTGCTTCTTTTGTATCAGAAAGCAGAGTTGGTTTTATCATGGCTGCTGTGTCCAGGTATTTATCTGTAAAACTGCCTTCCAATCAATATAGTTTTCTTCCTTATCATTTTCACCTGTGGTGTACCTTCACAAGCTGGGGCGAAAATTTATTGTTCTCGCTGAGTTGTCGCCCACTGTGTTTTGGTTAGTCAGGATCATGCTAATCACACTGAACAAAGTAAAAGTCGGGAGGCGGTTAGGCGTAAAAAATAAAAATAAGTTTTGACTCCATTTATGACACGGTTCGTTCTACCCTGGTCTTCCGAATAATAACAAAGGAGCTCTGCATCTAGGAAATGGTAGTGTTGCACGAGAAAGAACTCGCCACGAGTAAAGACCCAGTCATTAACTGATATGATAAAGGACCTTGATTTGGAGTCATGGAAGAAAGGAGGAGGGTGAAGACAGTACTGAGAGTGTACAAGGCATATGTTGGTAATAGGGCTTGGAAAGATATTGGTCGAAGAATTAGGAATGGTCCATGGAACGGAATAGATATCCATGGGCACAAGCTGGCACTCGATTTCATGCATAAGGGAGTGGTAGAATTTTCTTTTGTGGGCGGGTGTGTCAGGGATTGGAATAAATTTCTAGAGAAGTGATATATAATTTACCAAAAAGTCTGAAGGAATTTAAAATTAAAATTCGTAAGTGGCAAAAGTGGATAGGTGGGGAAATTTTACACTCAAAATACGTAAATAATAAAAATACTAAGAATCGTGACTTGATTAGGACAATTGCCATCGGAGCATGCGTTCCATCGCAAATTAATCATTCAAATAGATTAAAATTCAGTTATAACAATTCACTTTCAACTTGTAATTACGGAACTCAGTACCAACCCAGCTTTAAATATTTCGATATTTAGCAAAAATGTATTGCTCCAGTGTAAAACTTAAGGAATCCAAGACTGAATTAAAGCACACCACGCCGAGGCATCAATCGAAGCTTTACTTCCTGTGTTATTGTTTTTACTCCACGTTTAGTAATTCGATATTTTCAACTTCTTTATTGGTGTAGCTGCCGAAAACATAAAAAATTTCATACGGAGTCTTAGTCGAGCGTAAATAAGATTCATGACCATCAATAGAAACACTGTTGATGAAGAATGCAGAAACGAAGACATCGAAAATTAACAGCCGTCTTCAGCGGTTGTAGATATCGTAGAACTCCTCAGGAATCGTCTTATATTAATGTAATAAGCAGTGAGCTAATTGTGTAATAACGGTGCTTAAATCATCCTACAATACATATTTGTATTTAGTTATGCAAACATGTCGCAATGCGGTGTTTCGGACAGCTATATTATGTACTTTTTATTTTTTAATTATGAACAAAAAGCTTTGCCGTGCTATGTAACTGAAAGCTGAGAGTCTGTTTTGAAAGCGCGAGGACAAAGTTGGTGAAAAATAATGAACACATGCGGGTAATGCATGTATTTTCGTTAAAAGTCCACAAAAAAAAACGTTTTTAGCCACAAAGAGGGAGGGAACACAATATTCGGTAGTGGTCACGTGGTGGGAGGGCAGTACGCGCGCTCTGTTTGGCCGACAGATCCTCCCCTCTCCCCCCCCCCCTCCTCCCCTCTTCCTGACACTTTCACCACAGACTTCTTGGGTTGCATTAGACTGTGCAGTGCGCTGCATATCCTGTGGCTAGTTGGGTGTTCAGTACACACAAAAAGCAAAGAAGAATATGCTGCCACCGAATGAAATTTATTTTACTTATTTAACATAAAAATCATTTCACTAATAATTTTATTTTTATTGAATTGTTTTATAGACTATTTCACATATTATCAATGATGTACAGTGTATAAAGGGGGGGGAGAAAAAACCACCTGCTCACAAACAAAAAATAAATTACGTCAAAACAGTACGACCGCTGTTGTTGAAAGCTTTGGTTACTGTAGTACAAACACGGCGATATTTCTATATTCTCAAATAAGTGAAGTTCAAAACATTTAAATGGGCTTAACAGGGTGCCACAGAAAAATGCTTTTATTAATGTTAATATTAAACTTAACTGCCTTATGATTTCCGTGTAACGTTTTAAACGTGGAAAAAATGTAGTCTTGTTAAAAATATTTTTTCAAAAATGTAACAAGATTTTAATATTTTGTATTTCGATTAAATCAAAATATAATAATAATAATAACTGTTGAGATATGATGTCAGGATAAGACCACTTTAGAAATCAGTAAATGTCTCTTCATGCCAACGTTTTATCAGATTTCTTACTATACTTTTAATGACTCTGCAATTGATTCGCAAAGTTACAATTAATTGTCAACGATTAATACCATTTGTAAGTTTTATCAAAATTAAATGCTCTTGACTCATAGTTTCATATCTTTCTTGATAACATTTGATGTAAGTAGAAATAATACGTCACATTTAAAAATTTGGTATCAAACAGTGTCTTTTCAAGGCCAGTAGTTAATTTCTTCTCAAAAAATAACTTCTTAACTGGTAAATTCTTATAAAATTTAGCGATAAAAGGTGAAGAATTTGACAGTAATAATACTTTACTCATACCTGACATAAATAACAATGTAAACTGATTTCTAAACGACTGAAATAAATTAGCGCATGATGGCAGGAATAAAGTAGTCACCGGGGTCGAAAGTAATGAGCTACCTGAATGTTTCACAAGACACGAGACAAACCAGCCGCTCAAATTTTACCTCCACAATATTTAAGATCTAAGCTGCTTCTTAAAACTCCTTCACAGGTTATTGTTGTGAACTCTCACTTGGTTCTTGTGGAGAAGAAGAGAACATGAAACATTAATGTCCCATGGCGCAATATTGTTTAATACTAGTTATTTATTTAATTATTATTAATTTCATAGTGAGGGAGAGAAGTTCTCAATACGACAGACATAATAATTTGTTGACTTGACTGGTAATTAATTAATACAATTAGAACGGATTAATAAAGCACAAATTATTTAAGTTTGAAACAACAGGAAAAATGAATTATTTTATTATTTGAAGAGAAACAGGTAACAAAGCATTTGAGCTTTAAGGTTCAGTTTTCACTGAAAGGTCGATTACGGGCTCTGTATTGTTATGGACAGTCACACATCGACGTATATCATATTATTAGTAGGGAAGTGCTTGACATCACGAAGGCATTGTATAGTTTACCTATACCGCCTGTCCCCGATTATCGACTAAAGAACACCAGTCTGCAGTTAGCAGCGGGGATGGCACCCCAAGATGAATGTAGAGAGGCAGTGGTGGATCCAGGATTTTGGTTTGGGGGGGGGGGGCTTGATTCAGGCAAGGAGAGAAATCTCACATTTTTTCCAGAATAACACCCTTATAAAAACAGTAGAGCAAAAAAAAAAAAAAAAAAAGAAAGAAAGACCTTGGTGCTTTGGGGGGGGGGGGCTTCAGCCCCCTAGCCCCCCCCCTGGATCTGCCACTGTAGAGAGGTATTGTATGCGACCCCAACCTGGTGTCACTGCGAACCACCGCTGGTGTCTCGTTCAGCTGCTGGTAATGAATGCCCTGTGGTGGGGCAATCCATTGCTGAACAATCTCCCGTTGGAGGTTAACAGTGGCCCCTGGAGCCGATTTTAGTGTTGCAATCGTTCGGCCATGGGTGTCCCGTGCATGTTCAGTGGTCTGTGTGGGCGGGCAACAGATGTAATCCAGATCCATATACGAAAAAGCTGTAAATACTGTTTCATGCTGTACCCCTAGGAAACACATGTTATGGGATACGTGCTCCTAACATAATACTGCCCCAGACGAGAACACTGGCGCTGCCATATCGGTCCCTTTCCACAATATTGGAAGGGTTGTGACGTGCCCCAGAAGCGCGCCAGATGAACAGACGGCGAGAGACGCTCTTCAGAATAAGTAGCGAATCGTCTGCGATCAGGACACTGCCTCAATATTCCTGGTCCACTCATGGGGATCAAGGCACGTGCTGGTTGGACGCCTTCGGGCACTTAAGGCAAGATAACGATCCTTACTCTAGGTTGCAATACTGCCGTGGAATGTTTTCTCCCCTCCTCGGATCTACTCCATACCCGTGAAATGGCTTGCAACCCCTCGCCCACCTGGTCTTAACTGTGGCTGGCCTCTAATCTGCTGATGACCCGACCACGTGTGATGTCATCCGGATGTGGTATATGTACCATCCTGCTTCTGTAGGACTCGAATACTGTGTGCCAATGTACACAACACACAGAACCGCTACACCCAAGACCTAAGATCACAAAGACTGTTTCTGACACACTGTGCAGTCTCGTACTGAACTGCCAGGTTTGTCTCATTTAGTGTGTTGTGCAGCCACAGTTTGGTCCGCGATCACGCAAAGATTTCTAGTTGATTTCACAGATCCCTTAACTTATGAACAAGGGTGTAGAAAGCGCTAAAATTGTTCAATATTCACCCTGTGAATTGGTATCAAGAATTTCTTTACTTATAACATCGATTAACGACTTAATCCTACCTCCTGCTCCTTTGTACTGTCACACCTAAATACTTCATGGCACCAATCTTCCCAGTACTCAACAGCTTAATTAGTACGCGTTGCAAACTGTCTCTTCTCTGCTCGTTTTACATATTACCTTGCACTTTTTTAAACAATAGTTGTTGAAGAAAGGACCGTCCTTAGAGTACAGTCTGCTAGTTAACATTTCTTTTCATTTACAGCTCTGAATTCTTGTAAGAAAACCACTGATCACTTCTTATTTACGACACAGCAGTGGGAACAATAGAGCGACAACAGGCAGGCGGGTCTATTATCCATGGCTGCTTATCGCTCAACGCACCTGCTAACAAACACGCGTCTCTATTGTGCTGCGGGCCATTGTCCCCTAACTGGACATTACCTTCAGTTAGAAAATATAATTGAAATACTGTTCAGTATTTACTCGTTCGTTTTTATGTATGATACATAACGTGTAATCTTGATTACAACATCTTGTAGATGACTAAACATTTTTAGATACATTTTTGAATGAAATTAGTATCACTGCTGAATTTAAAGTCAATTCTTCATGTTTTCTAAAAAAAAAAAAAAAACAGGGAGCTATGCCGTTGAAATCCAAACTCTGGCTGATAACTATACAAGTTTCAGCATTGGATTAGCATACATTCCACGCCACCTGCTATCAATGTGTTTTTAAAAATAAAACAATTTCCGTTCTTAGAACACTGCAATCTCTCAGAGCTTTCAAACTACACGATTTTGCGACTGTAGGGCGCGTCGCAGGCGTGGTCATTAGCGACCTAATATTTTTTTTTTAATTTAATTGCAATGGAGCACACGCTCCGGTGGTAATTTCCCTACACACCCATCTTCCCCCTTTGCTGCACCGACCTACATTTGCCCTCTACAAAATTTAGCTTTAAATTCTCTCAGGCAATTCCCTTAGGCAAATCACTCATCACTTCCCTTGGTAACTTATTCCAATCCCTTATACCCTTACCTAAAAAAGCGAATCTTCCCACACCCTTGTGCCTGAAATCGAGTGCCAGTTTGTGGTCATGGTCATCTTTCTCCTCCGTGCACTACTTTTCATACCTACACCAATAACTTTCAATGGCTCATCACCAATATAAGCCTTGTACACTCCCAATATAACAGTATCTAAAACACCACAGCAAAATAGGACAAGGCAAGAGTGAAACCACATGTATTACTACTAGTTGTAATGAGGTAAGCCATACTGCAAATATAAACAAAACCAAGGAAGGAATAAAGGAATAAAATGTTTCATCAAAAACGCTGAAAGAATTTGAGATTAAAATTCGTAAAGGGCAAAATTAAATGATTGGCGAAATTTACACTATGTGGCTGCGCATGTTAAAGGCGGCACCACGCTGGGTCGGCGGGGTGCAATGGAACCAGGTTCCCGCGTACCGTAGTCCTGATTGAGGTAGCTAGGCGGTTCCCGCAATTATCAAGGCGAATACTAATCTCCCCGACGTAAACTACACATTCCTGAAAAAAAAAAACACTTCTCCTACACGAAATACAATTTCACGTTTCAATATCCACCGCAGCATGCGCAATTAAATTAAATTCTTTGCTAGCTGTAAAGAAAATGGCCAGATATAAAATGTTATTTATAAAAAGAATGGCGATTAAAATGATACAAACCGAAAAGTACTGGAAACAGCAGACAAGACTGATACGTACGCAAATGGTACAGTCGTTTGAAAGTGTCCGAGTTATAACGACACTTCCCTTCTGCGTAAATTTTTTCTGGTCTCTCACCTCCCGAAGTAAATTTCCTAAATTAAATTGGGTGAGAAGACTTAGTAAGTTACAGACCTTTACTTCGTAATATTTGGGAATCACAAAACAGTTTTTCGTACTTGAACAGATAACCTTCTCGATTCTGTTTATGGTATAGGTTACCAACCTATTTTTTTTTTGGCTTCCCACTCCAATTCCCAAAAAAAAAAAAAAAAAGAAATTATTCGCCATCCCTTTTTCAGACAGAAACACACATACTCCTTTTTTTTGGTAATAAATAATGTTATCCATAGTGTTCCAACCTTTTTACCTCACAATCCACTTTTTGAAACAGTGATTCAATGGAGCCCTTCATAACGTGAAGAGTACGATATCAGATACCAAAAAAAAAACAAGGTCAGATTTCTAGTACTTTCACTTTTCTGTTGCTTCACTCTATTAAAAATATTAACAATATTGTTGTATTGTTCAGTCTGATTAACAAATACAAATTACGAAAAATATTATTAATTAGAGGCCTGAGTTCGGTGTAATGACACTAATTTTTCGATATTTGGTGCCTTATTTGTCTTGTAATCGCCTAGTCCCTAATGATAATCTGTTTCTTGTCTCAGGGAATAAATTTCTGACAATGCTAAATCTATTTTTGACTGTATATGATCATGGGAATGCAATATAAAGCTTCTTTGATGCAACACTTAAAGCCAGTTATAATACTGCAAAGCACGGAGCGGCGATTGGTCCTCAATGCCCCCCCACCCCACCCCAATTTGCCTTGGACCAGAAAGGGTCACCCACGATCTGTCCAAAGCCCACCGGTACCGCCCCCGTTGGGAACCACTGGCTTATGGAAAAGGTAGATGAAAGGCATATTTTTATTACTTAAACACTTTAGTAACAGTAGCACAAAAAAGTTACGACCTTTATGATCTGACGACAGACAAAGGACTCGATCATCCGTGTCCCGAGGGACTGGTGGCCGCAGCTGCCCGGTGAATCACGGCTGCTGTGAGTCACAGGGCCGAGGGATCGATGCAGGGTAGTGGGCAACAAGTGCTGACGACTACTGACCTACGGACCGTGCAGCTTCTTAGACTATGAACCGCTGGCTGGGTCTGCGAGTACCTTCAATCAAAGATACACTACAAAAACTTGTTGCAAGGATAAAGGAGCGATATTCAGGCGACTTTTTAAGATTATAAATATTTCTTAAACATTAATAAAAGCAGTTTTAAAATTATTTACTGCAATCAGTAAGTGTAAACATTACGAAGTAAAAATTTCGGGATTACTGGAGATCCCGATACCGCTAGAACAGTGGTTCCAAATTAGTAGTACGCGTAACCTCAGGGATACGGGTGGCAATCTCTTTGATATGGTAATCATTAAGATAATTAAAGAAATCTCGCAAAATTACTATCTTAGAATATATTTTTGAACAGTTATTGATTTCTTTTGCGTCGTTTGTTATTGGAGTAATTTACTAAATAAATATTTCATTCGTTTTATTAATCTTTCCAGCTGTAAAGGGTACGCGAGGTTGAGCTCTATCTTGAAGCGATACTCGGGGAAAAAATAATTGGGAACCACTGCGCTAGAACAACATTCCGCCGCGTTGATACTGCGGCAGTCACTCGCAAGACGTATTATTTTTCAAACGATAATTAGATTGCAATATACATTGAACCATCAAAATACCGCTGTAACTGCTTTCCAAACTAGCACAACACTATAACTGCTTCAGAAAATAGGTCTAGCGGTGTTATCCAGATCCAGGATGCAGTCCAACTTAAAAACATTGCGTCTTCTATACTAAAATCATTAACTCGCATGGCGGAAGGGAGCGTCCATAAACCATGTAGCTCCATTTTGGCCTCCTGTGAATCTCCCCCCCCCCCCACGTAGCCCTACGTGGCTTTTAAATATTCACATGCTGTTGTGAGTTCTAATCCTCATTTTAACTGTGAAAAATGTTATGAAAGGAAAGCTACGTGACCCGCCTCGGAACCCCCCCCCCCCCCCGCCCCCCATGTAGCCTTCCAGCCAAACCCTCCTCCCCCCCTGGACCGAGCCACGTAGTTTGTACACGGTCCCAAAGTTGTTCTGTGTATTGCGATCTCTAGAAATTTCAACATTTTCTGTACATGACATTACCGTACAAAATTTCATTCATTTATTATCTAGTAAAACAATTCTAACCGTATCTACTTCCAGAAATTCGCGATAAAATCGCTGTCTTACACCAAATCACTATGACACGTTGTGCTCCATCGCAATTGACAGAGTATGGTGGGCGAGTTTTAACGCTCTGGCTTCGCATTCGGCAGGACGAAGGTTAAAATACCCCTCCGGCCATTCACATTTCGGTTTTCCATTGGTTTTTCCCCCTTGATATCATTCCACGGGAATGGGGTAAAAGGGCACGGTCAAATTCTTTCCCGCTTCTAATGACTACGGTGTCAATGAGACGTAAAGCCAGAAGAAGAAAAATATCCATTAGAACTGAATTAAAAATTAGAACCTGAGTTTGCCTGCTACGCATCTCTGATCACTCACTAGCTGCCAAGTCGAAATAATTTAAATATGTGTTACGAGAATATTGAATCTTATTTAGTGTTTTGATTCATTTTAAATTTGACTTGAGTTTTTTCGCTTCAAATCACAGTAACTTTATGATGCTATATAAGAATAATGCTTATTTCAGAAGGGCTGCAAAACAGTTAGGTGCATATGATAAACAGATGTTCTTTTCTGACATACTGAGTTATTGCTATTGTGAGGGAAACAAAAGTGGTAGTATTTATTCCTCAATATCTTTCTTTGGGACTGCAACAATAATTTTCAACAATAAAAATATTGTACAATATAAGCATTAAATACAAACAATCTTTAATTTCAGATTCTACAACTTTATAAGGCTTAGACAAAGCTACCATCAACAATAAAATGTTGGGTTGTGTGTCTTTAAAGGATGTAAAGTAGGAAAAAGGATATGTATAAGGCATATACTGCCAATGGGCCTGTGGAAGCAACGTGTGGAAGGAAATAGAGTACTATGATGATAAATTAGCATAAGGGAGGGACTGAAACAAATTACTGGAAGAGGTAATATATAACCCAGACTGTAAAGAATTTCAAAATAAAAATGAGTGTATGCGTAGATCATAAGCAGGTATATAAAGAAAATTCCACTGCGGCACAATTATTAGGAAATTAATCTACGCATATGTACTGGTAGTTGTCACATATAATAGTTATTTTCTCTTCTATATGTGTGATTTTACCTGCACATTATACAGTGGCTATTTTGCTGTAACTAGCTTGAAAGAAAATTATATCAAGAAATATTTTATTGAAGTGATATTGCAACATTCCTATTTTTGTATTATATATCACTTTCAAGCAACACATTAGCAGTGATGACAGAAATTTTGGTCCATTAAAAGAAATGCAGGCATTCCTGGGGAATTAATTAGCCACATGGCAGCACTAGATGGTGAGCTGAACTGATATGACAAAGGCTGGTGTAAAAAGTAATCAATATTCAGATTGCAAGGCAGTGGGCAATCCTTATCCCATTTGACTGCCTAAATGACGCATCTTAAGATTAATCATTAGTTGGTTAACATACCTAAGTTTTAAAGTTTGATTGATGTGAAGAACATGTTTTCATGGGTACAACGGTTCAAAGATGGCTAGCTATCATGTGAAAATGAGCTACGGCCACACATCTGCAGTATTATAGGATGGTATAGGTTGAAACCTGTTTCGTTACGTTCTGAATACCATTAATGTAACCAAAATATATTCATAGGTTTCTTCTCGCATTGCAAGAGAAATGGCCAAAAAATGTTGCAGATCAAGATAAAAGTCCTGCTTATTTGTGCATTCTTTATGTATGACTTCTATATGGTCAAAACTTTTCTTTCATTCCACTTTGACGTTAGTGATTTTCCAGTAGGTAAAACCAATTTCTAAAAAAATATTCATAACAGCTATGCAATCATGTATCACTATGGCATCAACAGAGTGAAAAACGTGTATTCCTTGGAAAAGATTGTTAAAAAGTAAGTAAATTTTCATTTTCCATAGACCTTTCAACTTCAGTGCACCTTGTAACTATTTGTGCTTATCTGTATATCTGACGAAAAATAAAAACAGGTTCAATAAATTCACACTACCCTCTAAAAATTATTCTCACATGCCAAACTGGATAAGTTCTTCCATGCACGATGTTTAGACAGTTGCCCTCACTGTCTGCAGCAGGCGAAATGGTAGCTTGAAATCGTTACTGTGACAACATATCCCTTTCCGTGGTCGTCTCATGATTCTGACTCAACTAAGTACTGACAGCGGCGAGCGAACACATGTGAAGCCCTCTGCGGAAGCCTCAATGTCTAGGTGTGCTATGAACACTGTCTCACCTCTCTCACTTGCACCTGTCTTATGGACTGCTGTTACAGATCATGCATGATGGGCTTCCATGCTTCATTCAGAATGACACAACCATCTCTGTTCAGTTTGCTGCAGCTCTGCATTACCTCCAGTGATCCTCTAATCATCAAATCCCAGAAATGCGAAACTTCAGTTCTGTTGAAGTTTATTCTGTGGGAAATTTTACACAGCATGTTCAGCTAACACTGCCTTAGTTACAGAAAATCATCTAGAAGCATTTTATGTGATGATTATAACAAAACACATATTTTAATTCGTATAACTGATTTCTACATCATTTCCAGCTTAATGGACCACTGGGAACTAGACGCCAATATTTTAAAGCCCATCCTATGGACCCACTCTGAGGCATTAGCAGATAAATCACTGACACTTGGATGGCTGTATTGAGATCTAAAATTTGGCCCTCCAGAATCCTGCACTTTGACGTTAGTCCTCACACGTCAAGTTTGTGTTGGACTTCCTCACAGTAAAAATCTAGTTTGGATCTTATAATTTAGGCTATGGAGATAGGATAGAATCATGGGTAAAGAAGTCCTCTACTTCACTGATGCTGCTGACCTCTCATTTATTCCTGACAGTATACTATTATACAGCACAAAATGCATACATGATAAAATATAAAAAAATATAAAATTTATTACATCACATCTACAATGATCATAAAATTCAATAATCCACATATTGTGAAAAGTTGGTTTCAGGCAAATCTGATTTCTTTTCTGCTAATAAAATACATAATTTATCACATTATAACACTTTAATGCAATCATGAAGGCAAAAAAGGGTGATATATAAAAATAAAATATTTTTCAGGTGAGGATTTCTGAAATACTGAATTCAGCTGTCCTGTTAGACCTATTAACCAATTATCTTGTTAATTACTTAAATATCTGTAAGTGGCTTGAGTGTCTGTAAAATGTTTATTTGATTTGAGCACCATCAAGATAAGTCATTCTTAACAACATAAGCAACCCAAGTTAGTGACCTCATTACCAACTGAGAAACAATGTCCCTATTAAATCATCCAAATACAAAATTACTTAGGGTGGAAAATCACCTCATATTCCACTCCCAATCACTCTAAGTCGAAAGAGGAAGTTCTTTAAGATAGAGAGCTGTCGTACAGTAAAATTTTACAGTATATGGCTTTAATCAGTTTATTAGAAAGAGGTTAGCTCAGATCAACTATAGTCACAGCTTTTAAAGGATCTTTACTATTTTTATTTTAAAAAAAAATCTGCCAATAAACAAGAGATGCAGGAAGAGGAGACAGCAAATATAAATAATGGATAAATTCTGCTATTCTCAACTTTTCAAAAGTTTCCTTTGTTGGCTTCATTAGGTGAAGTAGTACTTTAGAGAATTCAATTCACACACAAACAGGTCTCAGATCAACAAGAGTCCTGCAGAATTAACAAGATTTAATACACAGCTACCTCTCAAAAGTGATGGATTGGTGACACAAGGCGTATACTGGTGATGGGGTGTGGAGAGATATTTAAAGAATTAAGAGCAGTGCATGGAAGGGAAAAGATGACCAAGACCAGAAATTGCCACTTGATTTCAGCCATAAGGGCGTGGGGAAATTTTCTTCCGTAGGTGAGGGAGTTGGGGATTGGAATAAATTACCAAGGGAAGTGATGAATAATTTACCAGAAACACTGAAAGAATTTAAAATTAACATTTGAAGGAGGAAAAAGAAGACAGGTACAAGAAAAGGAAAAGATGTATATGCAGGGAAGCTGCCAGCAGGGGGTGTGCTCTATGGCGATTAAATTAAGTTGTAGAAAGAGTGGGAATAGGAATAAAAAATATTAGTGAAGGTTTAGTTACAACAGATCAATCTGTTTAATACCAAATATGTTTCTTAAAACATTAGTAAACTGCTTACAAGACACTAAGGACCAACCTAGTGTTACATTCACCTTCTGAAAAACTTTCAATCTGACAAATGCTATGAATGGACGTGGAGAAAGGAAATGGCCACTCTGCTTTTATCACTGGCTTAGCGATCTTTCTATAGGAGTATCCGATCCACCTTCAAGTTGTGGACTGTTCTTTTTTTTTTAAGTGCTCTTCAAATCTAGACAAACATGGCAAGTATAATTTCTAGTTTTGATGAGCTTCCAAATTCAGAGGATTTTCAAATGACATTTTAAAGTCAATTTCGAAGTGAGTAGTTATGAATGGTGCAAAAAGACAAATATAATGGCAAGTTTGTAGTGTCTACATCCCATCGTAGGCTGGACCGCCGCCTCCTTCAGGTACTACCCAGTTGATATTCTGACTGGGGTCCTTAATATCACACGTCTTGCAGTGGATACAGTTCTGTGCATTAATCTGCAGTCGCTGGCCGGTACCCTCCTCAAGTGGCACATACTCGTACACTCCTGCAGAAAAACAAGAACAGATGCAAAATTAAATATGTACTACTGGTCTTTTAATATATTGTTCAATGGCTAAAAGCTATTTAGATATTATTAAACTACCGCTAATAATAAACAAGGACAAGTTTTACAGAGACATACTAGACGTACTAAATTAAATGTGATAAACCTACTCACTGATGCTGATATGGATGATGCTGTAAGTACAGTAATCTGTGGCAAATAACTGTGTCTCAGGAGCCAGAGAAAATTGGTACCTTACAGTTTTCAACACAGATTACTGACATCTACTGGCTTCTGGCACAAAACAATGACAGTTAAATTAAATCATAATTCTGTGATAAATAAATAATAACGATATCCGGTTGTGATGATGGTGAGCAATATAAGCACAGACATTTCTTTTACATTCCTTGTTGATATAGAGTTTAGCTTCTTGAATGCCAGTATGTTGAAGTTCTGAAGTAGAAGGAAGAAAGAGTAGTGGTAAGTATTGACTAGTCTAATATGAAATCAATAGAACACATTAACAGAGAATGCTGAGGGTAAAAAACTGCCATGGAATCCTTCAAAAGAAAAGAACGGATTTCCTACAGACATCTCATATTCACTTCTGTCTAAGCTGTGTTTCAAAATGGAGAATACAGACACTTCAACTAAGCAAACATTAGCTGCTGAACTGAGAATTAGCAACTAACCACTCTATATTTACTACGAGTAACCAGTGAAATGAAGAAGAGAGGTTAGGTGGGGGTAATGTATAGAAAATAAACATAAGAAAAAATAACAATGGCAACATCCATAGTGATACTGAATGAGTTAAGAATTGTGCACAAAGTTTTAGATTTAAACCAATATATTAAAAGCAAAAATTTGTTTTTAATTGTTCTTAAAGGCACAACTAATTAAACTGTAATTAATGGTTTCAGAACCAAAAATACTAATCTGTCAGCTTTTTGTTTATTGTTATTACCTTATATAATTTGAGTATTAAATTACTTCCAGATCCCCACTGATCTACTTTTTTCTAATGATATAAGTAAAGCCAGGTTGAAAGACAGTAGAAGAAATAGTGAAATAATTACTTTTCTTCCATGCAACCAATGTACACACACACATGCTCACTACGAACACAGAGAAAATAATTTTGATCTTGCATATCTTATTTTGGAATGGAATTGGACTCTTGTAAATGTTTTAATTGAAAATACAACTATCTTTAATTTGTTTCTAAGTAACACACAACTGTCAGAAATTCATGATATAAAGATTTCACATCATCTCACATTTACAGAAACAATTAAATGAGATCTTCAGTCCCATACCGATTACGATATGAATGGACAGAAAGCAGACCATTTTACCACTAAGCTGCAATGTGTTTATTTATTAGAATGTAATACAAGTATGTATATCAGATTTGTCAATCAGGAGAAAAATCTGTAAAAAATCCCTAAATTTTTCCTAAATACAATACCAATCAATGGCCTTCTAGGAGATGAGAAAAGAACGCACATCAAATCTTATCTGATTCAATTTGTAAAGTTCAAAAAGTTACTAACATAATGCAAAACTTTCCTAACCTGTAACCATGTAGATTGTATCAGATTTTATGTGGAAACTGAATAAATGTGCCCAATGTTAATGCTGTTGAACAGTTCTTTTTTTTTTTACACTGGTCAGTTGGTTAGTGTTTGGTGCTCACAGGACTTGCTTGTCCAACGGTACTGTGAAGCAAGTTAGTTCACCGTTGATGAAGTAAGTTATTATCTAAAATATTGTCTACAATATGAAAATACTGCAAATATATCATGTGACTGATAATGAAATTCGAATTTTTTGTCTGATACTATAGTTTCTACTGAAGCTATATTAGCCTGCTATCTACCACAGTTGGGTTTTGATTTTTCTGTATTTCCTCTGACTCATAATGACTCTAGTAGAAGAAAGTAGATTTTATTAAGTTCAACATTTCATCGTCTTTTGCCGTTTCTGACCATTGTACTGTTTAAGTAAAATTACTTATTATCCATACCGATATTTTTATTGGATTTATTTTCAAGTTGGTTAATTTGACCGTTTATGAAAGCTACACTTCTACACTAATACCAGTATTATAGAAGCGAAAGTAAATCTTGAATTTTTCATAACTAAATGGCTAAAATCTTGATTAAACTTGACTAGGAAATATTGTGTGTCATTAGAATGGGCATGGGATAATTTTTCAGATAAATAACATATTTTGTCACAAAATTTTGAAGACTAAAAGGTGACAAAGGGATAGCATGGGTAAGTCTCAGTAACTTGATATCGGCCACTCAGGCTTTGTTTCTCTTGTAATCAGTTCGTGTATGATCTGTTCATAACATTTCATGACAGTTACAGTTTGTTATACTTCATAGATGTGAATTTTATATAATTCTAGCAATAAAATTCTATGTCTTCTTCTTCATCTTCATATGTACTCTGCAATTCACAAAATTGTGGGTGGCAGAGGGTGCTCAGCACCAAAGCTAATTTCTTTGCTGTGCATTCCAATCCCTAATGCTACGAAGGAAAAAAGAATTCATATAAGAATCAGTCCGGCACCTTATTTCTCTAATTTTATCTTTCCTGTCCTTCCGACTCAAATAGGTTGGTGGAATAGGTATTTCACTACACTCAAAAATGAAAGTGTGAGTACGCATGTTTACCAATAAGTTTAAACGAAACGTGTGTCCTCTATCTACCAGAGACGACCAGCCTAGTCTACTATTCAGTTCTGTGATGCTTTCATAAAGACTGTATCAAGCAGTCACGAATCGAGCGGCTTTTCTCTGTATTTTTTCTATACTTTCGATCAACCCCTTACGAAACGGATCCCAAATGGCACAACAATAGTCCAAATGTGGTCGCACAAGAGATTTGTACACTATCTCCTATCTCCTTTGTTTGTTCATTACAATTTTTCAAGATTCGACCTGTGAATCGCAGCCTAGAATTTGCTCTACCTACTAAGGAATTAATGTGTAAGTCCCATTTCATGTTCCTTTGTACTGTTACTCCCAAATATTTCATAGAATCGACCATATCAATAACTGTATTGTTTAACTCGTATTTCTGAACAACTGGATTCATTTTGTTAGTTATGCTCATTGTCTTGCACTTTTTACAATTTAGAGTAAGTTGCCACTCAGCGCACCAAGCCAAAATAACATCCAGATCACGCTGAATTTCTAAGCAATCGGCCAAAGTTCTTACTTCGGTATAAATAACCCCATCATCAGCAAACAATCGAAAAAGGCTTTTCACTTTGTCCACGCGTATGAAGTTTCGGATAAAAGCTAGCCGTCATTATTTCTACAACTTGTTAGAATTCATAGTTCTTTCATTTACATGATTGCCGTCGTAAAGAGCTGTGAGACGAAGCCGCCGTATGTAGGACAGTAAGCCGCGCTGATGCAGTAACTCGACTCTTGGTGTAACCCTATTAGACAGTAGAGCCAGATCGGCACGTCCACCGCCATTGTCGTCGCGGGCTGCAGAGGGGTGGGCCCGAACAAAAGGTGACACTGCACGGGGGAGGAAGCAAGCTAATGCTACTGCAATCAATAGCGCGCACGCGTGGGACCGACAGATGGTCTCTCGCTGCATCTGCATGTCAAAGGCTCGGCAACAAAGATGGCACGAGCACGATAACAGTCCGCAATTACATCCGGCCGGCAAGGGGCGGTCCTTTACAGCATCACAATATCGTCATCAGTCACAGCCGTGTTACGAAACATTTGCCAACTTGAACCGAACTGTGCGATGGAGGGTTGTTCGGAAATTTTCGAGTGTGCAGATTCACAATGTATCCTCTGAAACACCTCCTGCGCAGGACACTACCTCTCAGTTGCAGATGGCACACGTCGCGGCCAGGGGAAAATCAGCGCACTCAGGTCAAAGCTGTGAAATGGTCGTTTCTTTTGACTCATAATGGAAAACGTCTACGACATGATGCGAGCAATCTAGACATTGAGATGACTTCATATTTTTACAGCAGTACGTAAAGTATGTGAGCAATGAACTCATCCATATCTTAGAAGCAATGTATATAAAAAATATTTCAAGGCAAAAATTACATGTATAAGACATAGTAAAATGTAAACAAACAAGTATTTAGCATAGCTATTACAGTAAAATTGTGAAACTCATACCGTAATACTTAGCACAACACCGGCGATAAACATAGAATTCGAAAGAGTATAATGAGATCAATGACCAATTTTTTTCCTTATTACACGCTTTATATTAGCTTGACTTGTATGTATGTATGTATGTATGTATCTATGTATGTATGTATGTATGAATGTAACGGAATTTTACAACTCCATTTTGACCCACTTCCCGATGTCCGAGCTGTTTGAAATTTGGCACGCATATTAAGAACCGGTGACAATACAATAATTTCATAGCTATATCCTGCTATGCTGATTACTTTGACAGTAACAACAGAAAAATGGTTGAATGTCGTGGAATTTTGCAATATAATTTTAACCCAATTCCAGATGTCCGAGTTGTTTGAAATTTTGCTCATGTATTGATAACTGATAACAATACAATAATTTCATAGCTATGTCTTGATATTCTGATTACGTTGACAGTAAAAACATAAAATTTTTGCACACGTTTTAAGAACCGTTGACAATACAGTAGTCTCTTAGCAACGTCCTGCTATTCTCGTTACTCTAACGGTAACAATAGAAAAATGGTTGCCATGTAATGGAATCTTTCAATCCAGTGTTTACCCGCTTCATGACTTCCGAATCGTTTTAAATTTTGCACACTTATTAAGAACCGATAAAAATTTAATAATTTCACTCTCACCACGTTTTCAGTGTATCCTATATTTGATGGGATTACTGAGTTAGGCAAATGCAGCCGCGATATTAGTGCACAGGTGCGATTCGAGAAATCTTCGTCATTTGGCGGCCACACCCTACGGAGATTTCCCACCCAATATAGTCATCATCATCATCATCATCATCGTTCTCCAGTTTACCGGGTGTGATGTACAAGCCTTGGTTGCTGTAGACGATCGTCTTCTGCTGTCTCCTATCCAGAAAGCATTCTCTGTCTGAAGTTGCTTAACGTGATGTTGAATAGTAAGTATTCGAAATATTACTTCGTACTATTATAGAACAGTAGCCTTCCTCGTTTACCGTGCTATTGGATCTCTTGTTGAGTTGACCATTTAATTGTATTTTACTCGTGGGAATAATAATTAATAATGAAACTACAACTCAAAGAGAAAAGAAAAGCCAACAGTAAGAAACATACTTTTTAAACTATCTGAACTAAAAAGTTAAAAATAAAATTGTAGTTTAAAAAACTAAAATCACGCTTTCGTAGTAATGTGAACTAAAAGGTTAAAAATAATATTTAAATATAAACATTTTGTTTAACAGTGATAGGACGTCCCACAATTCAGGATAAATTAATTTTTTTGAATAAGCTTAAAGTATAAAGTCACTGATTACAAAATTAACTTTAATGTTAAAAAAGCGTGGGGTGCGCTCTACATAACTTTTGACAATGACTCTGTCTTTACAAACAGCCAACGACAAAAAATATAAGACAACTGAAATAGCACCCCATGCTTTTTTAGATTAAAGTTAATTTTGTAATCAGTGACTTTATACTTTAAGCTTATTCAAAAAAATTAATTTATCCTGAATTGTGGGACGTCCTATCACTGTTAAACAAAATGTTTATATTTAAATATTATTTTTAACCTTTTAGTTCACATTACTACGAAAGCGTGATTTTAGTTTTTTAAACTACAATTTTTAGCTTTAGGCCACATCGACATCGACGTGGTAAAGGATTGGGGGCAAGGAACGCTTAGGAATTCGGCCATGATCTTTTGAAAGAAACACCGACATTCGCTTGAAGTGATTTCGGAAATCTGGGATGGGGATTCGAACCTGCTTCTGAGTATTACCGCTCACCCACCACGTTCGGTCCTTTCAAACTGAGCGAAATTTACACGGCACTAATAAAAATCAAATTGCGAGAAACGACACACACAAAAAAGTTTCGGTATATAAGCATATCTCTAATATAACATGAAAAAAGTAAGGTTACCGTAATATGCCCATTGCTTTCAAACAAAGCATATACAATATCTGGTAACTGTTCTTACTGGATCTCTTAATGGAAGGTAAAGAGGTCTAGAGGTTTCCTCTCAGTTTATAATATACAATAATATAAGCTACGACGTTCACAATGTGTCCTACAAGACGTCTGTATTTGATGAGGATTGCATGCAGTACTATTTTTTTTTCGGCAATAGAAGATGCTAGTTTAAAAACCACAAAACAATCCAAAAAGAGAACAGTTGATTTTATCTATATGTATAAAACGAAAACCGGACATATTGGTCGTATAAAAACTCGGAAACTACGGGGCAGATTTCGATGGAGTTTTCACCTTAGAATCTTAATGCACTTGTCTGGCATGTCTTATGTTTCAACGTTAAATAATGTAGGAGCATTAAATGAAATTCTGAACGTATGGTGAGAAATTCCACAGGAGGAATCACTAGATGTCGCATACTCCACACTAAACACACAACACAATATCTCTGACCATAGCCTTTAATGTAAGCAATAAGATAACTTATAGTAATAACTATTTTGCACACTAAACAAAACTTTAAGTATTCTTTCTTTTAATTCGATATATTAAATTTTTAAAAGCCATAGCTTGAAGTATTCTTTCCTTTAATTCGGGATATCAATTTTTAAACGACATAGATAGCCGTAAAAACAATAGAGATTTTCTTTAAGCACGATCTATGGACAATATCTCTGGCCTTCAGCATTAGTCTTCTGTTTACGATAATCTTATTCCGGATTCACTTTTGATATTTTATCTGCGGTGTTAAAGGATCTGGCGTTTCGAGCCACAAGTATATCCATTCACTTCGCAATTGAATCAAATGTGAGTTTTTAACATAATCTAGGGTTGTTCAGTAATGTAGTAATGAAATTTCTTAACCAAATTATCTAAGCTTGATATACATGAATCTTTTCGGACGAATGAAAATAGTATACGTGCAAATAAACTTCAGCTCACCAGTTTCTTGGTAGGGTGAGGGTGAATGTAAGTGTGCTTTAATTCCGAAAAAGTTGGCGCGTATTTTATGAAACTTTGTACAAATGTTTTGCGGGAATAAAAATAGGGTACGGTTAAATCTACGCTAACTATACCGGACAACGCCGGGAACTCCGCTAGTATAATTATAACCTCGGAGTAACAGCATATGACCTATTTTAAATAAAATAGGCCCTTGTGCAGTGATTTCCCGGCGCCATCTTTGAATTGAGATACAGTAGAGTGAACTAACTGGGACCGAGGGTGGGTGGGATTAACGATTTGCTTAGCTTCGGTTTATATAGTATTTATTTTGTTTTAAAATTGCATTAGGTATCGGTACTTTATAATTTTACATATCCCAAGCAAAAGCAGTCTTATTTTCTTCTGCTTCATGTTGGATACACTTAGGCTTTCCTATAGAAGATAAACAAGATATTATTTTAGGCGTAGAACAAGATAATAAAGTCAACAGAACTCACCAATACAGCAAACAAATTTACAACGGCGCAGGACGAACATGGCGGGTTTGATTTCTCAAAGAAATCTCAAAACTGTCGGCATATTGAAAGAATTATTGTCGCCGAGTCAATATCAAGCCAGTGTCTCGCTGGCCACCAGGATATTGCGGCGGTAATTCAATAACCAACGCATGGTGTAAAACTCATCGTACCTAGTACTTTGTCAGAGGAATTTCCGAACAAAACATGAGCAAAGTTGTATTGTGCTGTAAATCAGTAAATAGAAACAAAGCTCATGTTTCTGTAAAACAGTGCACAATTCGTAAAAAAAAAAAAAATCGGATAATTGACGTTCGGATTATCAACGTTTTACTGTACTTGAGTATTAACACATGATCACTGCATATTACTGGAATAACACATGTGGTAGACTTATTTTTCAACAAAAGTGACACCTATTTTTCATGGTCTAGACATCCAAAATACAAATTAAGATGTGTACGATCTGCCTCACATTTTATCGTATAATGATAAATTCTGTTAGACTACCACTAATCAAAAATAGCAATAACAGTTTTTGCCACCCTTCTTCTAACTAAAGAAAATGCTTTTTTATGTCAAACACATTTCGTCTTTATTTAAGACATCTTCTGTGCCCTAGATAAACATATACACCTTAATTTACTTGCATTTTTTGTAAAATGGGTTAGGTTAACTTAGATTATTATCTACTAACAATTTTCGATTATATATCAATACGCGGAACTACAAACCTGCACGTACTGATACGTAATCGAAAATTGTAGGTAGATAATAATGTAAGTTAACCTAAACCATTTTACAAAAAATACAAATCAACTAAAAAAAACGAAACGCGCTTGCCATAAAAAGCATTTTGTTTAGTTGTAAGACGCAGACCAATAAAAAAAAACTGACTTCATAGCAACTCGGACGTTAGGCCAGAAATACGAACTTGTTAATAGAAATAACTGTTGGAGATTTTAATGATTTTTTTAAAATAAATTTACCTGGTTGTAATTCAAGAGGGCATATTTTTGGATGTAGATTAAACCAGCAGCCCTGCAAACATCATTAAAATCTCTCAGAAGGACTAAAGCGGAGTGGCACGAGTTTTCCGCAGAAGAAAATACTTTGCTGTTGGACCTCACAGGACACACACAGCAGTAACAGAGCCACCGTCAGACTACAGTACGTAATTTTTGGTTGGGCCAGTACTTGTGGCTCCTTAGCTTCGGCCGGCTCTTCAGTTTTTAATGGGGCTCGCCGATGAAGTGGCTGTGCGGGGGCGAGGCGAGGCGCCACACAAAAGCTGCCCTTAATCCCGCCGCCACTCAAGACGTCCCACAACAAGTTGTCCTCAGCTCTCACCTCGCCGGCAGGATCAAGGGCGACAACCGTAAAACAACCGCTACTTAGTAACCAGTGTACTATCTACCTCTGAGTACACTAAGCTATTAATATATCCATACGCTGCTTGCTTTCCGCTTACACACAGTTTGAAATTTCTAAATGGCCGTTGCAATAGGAATAGCCTTCCCAACATCTATTTGAATCCACTCTTTGCCTTCAAATTAATCAGAATATCATAACTATCTCATAAACTATATATTTAAAAACGGATGCCATAAACTTCTGCAAAGATTTGTGAATGAGGCGACGCGATCTTTTAAACAAAATTTTTAGATTGTAAATCAGTGTTTGATTTTATCAGCTAATAAAAGACATTGGATTCAAACTTACCGGAGACTGCTGCTACGTATTATCGCTTTTTTTTTTTTTTTTTGTACAACCTGAGACATATGGTTAGCTATTCTCCAATCCATGAACAAGATTTCTAGGCGGTTGTTATTTTTTGCTACATGTTTGCCATAGCAAGAGAAATTTTTCCCGCGTCCTTGCGGAATATGAAATAAATTACCCCTCCCCTCCTCCACCCCCACCAAAGATGAGCACGCTAAGGGGGCGTCCATTAATTACGTGAGGTGAAATAGGGGGGAGGGGGTCCGGCGAAATCTCACGAAGGGGGAGGGTCAACGAAAAAAAAAAAGTATGCAAATGACGCGAAAGTCGATTTTAGGGGGTATTTCGTTATTGGATGACCTCTAAGAGCTAGGGCACTATGGTACAAGAAGAGGGGAGACGCATCTAGCAAAGAAAACTGGACGAAATTACGTCACTAACTGCTAAGAACGAGGATTTCTGCAGGTGACCTAAAAGTGCTGTTAACATCGCCACGTGATTCTCTTGTAATTAATTCAAATTATCAAAGAGATTGTGATTTTTTAAAGTTAACTTCTCTCAAATTAATAAAATCATTTGTGTCTGTTTTCAAGATCCAATAAAACTATTGAAATGTACTTCGTTAATTCATTTCATTCTAATTTACAATATCCGTCATATTGAGAAATGATACTTTTTACCAGTATCAATATTAAATAATATTTTTAATTTGTATAACCGTCCCCAACGTAATCTTTAACATCTCGAACGTTAACCACTCATCCACCAGGCTCTCTGTGCTTTTCAGAGTCTAGAAGAGCTAGAACGCAACGGGTGACCACGATCTAGATGTAGTCCGGGCATTATGCGATTCATATTTACTCGTAGAACGTGAAGACATCAGTGTAGTTTCCAGCTTTATTGCTTCTGGGCGTGCTCATGTTGTGGAAGTTACGCGCGACATAATAATTAATATTCATCTTGAAACACTGTTGATAGAAATGCATAGCGAATAATTACAGCGATTAAATACAAATTTATCGTCAACAGATCTGAAATGGATTAGGCCTCGTTTATAGATTCGTCGCTTATGAGATTGCACTTCAGATTAACACATGACGCTGAATCGGTGCAATCAAGGATAAATACGGAAACTGGACATTTGGCAGTGCCTTAAATTAAAGAAGATACCAAGATATAAGACGTTATGTGTACACCCGTTGAGAAAATGTGACCAACCGAGATTTGCCACGTGACATGTTGGCGCAAAAACAGCGCCCACTCGCTTCAACTGGTCAGTTAGGGGCAGGGGCACGCAGACAACCCTCACTAGTTCGTCGGCCCGACGTAAGCAATGGCCGAGCAACCTTCAAGTATCGATGGAACTGCCCATGACGTCGCAACCACTGCGCAGCAATGTGCCGCTTCAAAGATTGACGAAGCGTCATATTAAAACACTGGTACTGGTCTCTTACACCCACCTAGTGACGAAACTCTGTCGTCTTCCTGAATGCTAATGCCCTGGTATGTTAGGCCAATGCAAAAGCACCTCAGTTATCTTCAAATATAATTCCGTAATCGTGATATAAATCGAGATATAAAGTCTTCGTTGGTTTATCTGAGATAAAATAGATCTTTCCTCTTTTTACAGCTTCTTGAGGTAATTAAAACTGCGAGAGAATGGACAAGCAAGGGAAATGAACTATCTCTCGATTCATGTTTTGTATGTGATGGCACAAATTATTTCTTATTACAGATATCCTAGCTGTTAACTTAAATATATGCAGTTCCTATCTGATATTTTTACTACATTGTTTGTCCACAAGAGTTAAAACTATTACAGACTATTGCTGCCTCAATTGTTTGTTCTATTATCCATTGTTTATTGCCCAGATCGCACAGACATATTAATACCAGTACCGCCACAGTTTTTTTTAAAATTATTTCTGTGCTTTTCGTCTTTTTTTGCAGTACAACGCATTGGTACATAAATAGTTGAAATTATTTTATTGTTCTATTATTTAGCCATTAATCATTGTCTCAGGTGATTTTTCCTATAAAAGTTGTCTTAGTTCGTGGCTCTAGATTTTCGTGCTATAGAATCTTGCAATTTCATTGAGCTCGCGAACTACATTTAGAGATGTCCCTGTTTCACTAAAAGTAGCCTGGTCATCTGCGATTATTTTTGCTATTGTGTTATGAAATCGTCAACATACGTGTTAAAAAGAGATGGCAGCATGGGTCAGCAGTCTTCTTTAACAACTTGATTTGTTCGATGACTGCGCTTCATTTATCTCTAGCAAGCGGAAATATATTTATAATATTGCTAGAGTACTGTGTGATACTTATAAAACGCTTTGCCAGTCAGGCCACTGTGAATGCGTGAGAGAGTCGAGGTCGGTGAACCCGACCTGACAACAAGTGTCCGTTCAGGGGGTCGATAGCGGCTGGCCGGAACCAACAGGCTTCTGTTTGCACGCAGAGGAACCTTCATCGGCCTCGTCCACTGATTCATACCCGCGCCACCACAAAGGAAGGAAAATAACTTACGAACCACAACTGATTCTTGCCAACTACTTTAACTGAAATGTTTTACGAACATTTTCATTTGATGCCTTGATGTACTGTGATCAGGAACTGTGCATTTACAGTTCTGGCAAAGACACCCTTTCTCAAATATAATAGAGCCACATTATAAATTTAAAACAAAGGCGGGAGTATTTCGATGTCAAAACTCGATAAAATGGCAGATGGGAACAAAGAATTGAAATAGATGAAAAATATTATGTGAATGTTTATCTTGAAAATATTAGCCTCCGAAAACTGACTTAAGTTAGCAACCGTTTTAACTAGCGAGTTAATCGCTGCGGTAACATCTAGTTGATGCACTACACATCTGAATTTAGGTGACCTTTGGAAACAGCGCCTTTTCTTAGGACACGCCCACTTTGACAAACAATAACGTTTGGATCGTGTATCCACGTCTGGTGTTAAAATAGTGTAATGGTAGAGTATATATGTCCATCACAACACACGAAAGTCCATTTGTTATTTGCGTTATGAACAAGGAAAACTGAGTCTGGGCTGGATCAACAGAAAATGAATAAACAATTATTTTTCATTAATTTATGCACCGTCCGGAAATCAAGAGCTTTAGACACATTTAAGTGTTTGTAAGTTCAACTTTTGCTATCAGTACCTAAAATATTTTTCATCCTCTTACGAGTCTAACGGTGAATCCATTTTTTTAATATATTTTTTGAAATTATGATAAGCTAAACTACTAATTTGTTACTAAGTTACGTTTACCATAACTCTAGTGTCGATATTTTTAATTTCTGGTGGGTTTGAAATCAGGGAAACAATGTAATTCTCGGAAATAATTTCTGCTAAATTAAGTTTCGAATTCTTAAATACACAGTTAATCTTCATAAACTCTTCTCGGGCCTCCCCCTATGAGACGTTTAGAAATTACTATCCGATTTCAACTACTGGCACAGATTATTTTTTTTTTCCTTTCCTTATAGCTTTACGCCTCGTCGACGTCGAGGTCATTAGAGGCAAGAAAGGAGTGGGGACTATGAACTGGAAGGAATTCGGTCATGACCTTTTGAAGGGAGCATCCTGGAATTTGCCTGGAGAGATTTTGGAAAACCATAAAAATCTAAATCTGGATGCCCGGACTGGGATTCGAACCCACGTCATTGCGAATGCGAGACCAGAGCGTTAACACTCACCCACCACGTCCGGTAACATACCATCAGCTGACTTGGTCAAATGCCAGTGGATAGAAATCAGCATAAAAGTATTTAAAACAAAATATTTACTGCGCTGCCAATACGAGTAAATATTTGGAAAAGCATGTACCGCAGGTGCATTTTATCGAAAGCCATTAAGGCACGATCACACTTTATTGCGCTGTGTCAATCGGCCTTGCCTACTTGCATAGTAGTGCGATTGTGTAGACTGGCCTTTTTATCGTACGCCTGGTGCTTATAGATTTTTTTTTTTTTGGAAGCAGAGAAACGAAGTTACAGTGGACAGGGCACTAACGCTAATAAAAATATATATATCTAAATCAATATTCTAGCGAAAAACCGCGAGAATTTGACGTCGAGCATTTATTGGAAAGTTGCAAAATATATGCTCGACTTTCTGCAGCCAGACATGCATTATTCATTGTGGCCTGTTCATACAGCCCTGCTTCCCCTCAGCCTGTTACCTTGGCCTGCTCCTGACACCTACGTCACAGTCCCATCTACAATTCAATGGTGGACAACGAGCGATTATTAAGGAAGTCAGAAAGCAGAGAATTTGATGCGAGTAATTTGTGAAGTTAGACCGAATTATAGGCAAATCCGTTCTATCAAACGACTCGTATAAAGCAATATAAACATCACACGTTCCAGCAATCGCATCTCAATATACTCCAGTTTTCTTGTGTATGAAAAAAGGTTAGAGGAAAAAAGAATAAGGAATTTGTATAAATGGAAAGATTCTTTGTCTAGAATCAATTGACAAATATTTGCACCTGAGGAGGGAGGCAGCAGTTTGTAACAGGAAATCGGCACAGCGGATCTACAGTTTGGTTGTTGAATCTCGACTTTCAGGAGTCAGTAGATCTTTCACTAGAAAAGATCCTGTTATGCAGCAAATCTACAGACATTAGTGACACTATTTAACCCAGATGTGGCATTCCTTTTTAAATTACTGTGCTGAGTTCACCTAAACAGAAACTTGCCTTTTACTGCTAAGTCACATTTGTGACCGCGATAGTTCCAATATCATTCGGTTACTACGTTAGATCAACATTTTCGTTAAAACAATTAGAACTGGCCACTGTAATATCTAATGCGCCTCTTCATCTATATCATACGCAGACAGACATCAAAGGCGTTTCCCCTGTCCACAAAGCTGGGAAAGATTCCATCTTCACACAGTCTTTTATACCCGCACTCAACAAAGTGTTCGAGAACATAACTGCGGAGGGGAAGAGAGGGGGTGACGGGCTAGACGACCACATCCAACATGTGGGCATGCTACCTAGCCATCGAATGGGGTTCCAGCGTGAACAATCAAAGATGTTGCAACTGGTGAAGGTGGTCGAGACATTCAGCGACCGGAGTCACTGTGATCTGGTGATACTAGACGTGGCCCACACTCTGACACATCGGCCTGCTATGCAAGCTCTACGAGGAAAGTCTGCTGGGGTCTTGATGTGCAGCTGCTGCACTCTGGACGAACTTTCTGCGTCAGGGAGTGCGAGAAGCAGTCAACCAAGTGAACAAGAGAACTGGGTCGGCATTGTACACTGCTGACGTGCCGGCTCAAGCAAATGTGTAGAAAGCAACATAAGCTGAAGACATGGCCTTCATCACTACGCCACGGGTACATAAAATCATTAATAACTCGGAAACTATAGGTTAGCGACCCCCCACTTTTTTTTTTTAGGGAGATACCTCTTGGTCTGAAACGGATCTGAAGCCATGACCTTCGGACTCTTATTCCGAAAACGAGGTTATCTATACAAACGCGGGGACATTGGTCCATTCATTTTCAATCAAGATCTGTGCCACAGCACATAAAAATCGGTCAACCACACAACTGTATCTACTCCCGTTAGTTGAAGCTGGCAAGAAGGCGCCTCCAAAATGCACTACACCAGACGGAAGCCTTGGCTAGGCGTTGGTGCCTATGAACCATACCAAAATAAAGGTAATTATGTTGACACAACGGCGAGACAGGAGCGAACGTCAACTATCGAACCCGATACTGCAGCACTGGACTCGAACGGTTCGTCATCAAGGAGTGACACTCGATTTACGTGCGTATCCCACATAGCAGATATCGAGTCACTGCACGCCTCAATGTCTGATACCCGTTGCTCAACAGGGAGATTAAGCTAGCGCCTTGCATCGGGGTCGCCATATAACGCACGTTGATCAAGCTGGTTTCGGAATATGCGTGTTCTTCGTGGAAATACACAGCCAAAAACCCATCTGCTAAAGTTGCTGGCGCTACAAAAAATTGCTGAAGAGGGCTTTGCTTCTTCCAATCCGCTTCCCCACAGCTGCAGTCCACGAAGCAATCTAAATTCCACGCAACGTCGAACTCTTTTCAGCTCTTGTCCAAGAAATTCTAAGATGCTACATGCAAATCCAACAACCCATTGGTAAGCTATGATCAACTTAGCGACCAGGTGTGTAGGTGGAAAGAAAATTAATTACAAGAAGAACCGCCGTTAGAAGACAAAGTAACATCAAAGTAATACACAAGAGCAAGGGAAAAAAGTCTTCGAAAAATACCTTAAATAACATCAGCTAAAAACCGAAACGATGAGCTGTAATGTTCGAGTATGGTATTTAACAAGGACATGGGATCAATTTCAAAAGTTCATATTTAGATTTTTTTTTTTTTTGTGAAATCACTCTAGGGGTATATTGTGACGGTTAAATCATATCACTTCGCTAACATCCCTTGTCGAAAACCTATGGCGCCTCACTTTCGCCATGCCTTTAATTCTTAAATTTTTTTAAAATGGACATTTTTAATAAATTTTTTTACATGAAGCACTGGCTGTGAGACTAAGTGACTGCCATTTGTAAGGTTTACTCTGTACGACGAACATACATTCTTTACGCCTCGTCGACATCTAGGTAATTAAACCCGGGAGAGGATGGGGACCAACGAATTGGAGGGTATTCTGAAAAAAAAACTATCCTTGTGTTCAGCTGAAGTGATTTCAGGAAACCATTCTAAACCGAAATCTCGATAGCCTGACGGGGATTGGAACCTGCATCCTTCCGAATGCCCGGCCCGGACGTTACCGCTTACTAACCCCCGGCCCGGTACACTGAACACCAGTTCCTTTGTGTCGAATGTCTATTGTAGGCACAAATAGAGCACAGCCACGTCAGTCCGGCAGGTGATTCCAAAAAATCGCCTAAAAACCGTAATCAGGTCGACCGGTATATCAGGGTCAAAATTTGGACACGAGCACTTTTGAACCGTCCAAGAATCCAGTATGGAGGTGCTCTAACGCGCAGATCCAAACTGACTCCTAATGTTTTTAATCCTCGTCGACGTCATCAGAGGCGGTAAAGGGCCGGGGGGAAGAAACGGGAAAGAATTCGGCAATTTCCTTTTGAAGGAACCATGCCGGCATTTGCCTGAAGTGATATCGGAGAGCCCAAATCTGGATGGCCGTGCGGGGATTCGAAGCCATGTCCTCCTGAATGCGAGGCCAGAGCGTTACCGCTCACCCACCATCTCGGTTAGAAAATTTAAGCAACATGCGGAAGTTGAGGTGACAAATGCAAATGACAAACAGAAAAACTTAAAAAAAAGTTTTAAACAAAATGTTAGGAACTTTGAAAACGCAAATAATGGACGACCATATTTATCAATGATTTAAGACATAAATTTGTTATTCGAATTTAATATCATTCCAAGTAACCAACCGACCACCAATGGCAAGCAAACCATTTAAACCTTGTCGAATTCGAATAAGCCACCTAGTGATAAAAATGCTTCAAATTTTCTGCGGAAAGACTAATTCCTACCACCGGAACAAAGAGATACGTATCAAGTTCTCGAATTGGGTTACGTCCAGTGTTGGCCTCTTTGTCCGCCAGCGATGCGAGCGGACGGCTTCGGCAGCTGTAATTGCGTTCCCGAGGGGGCGAATGCGACGCCCACCCTGACGAAGGGGAGGCGATAAAAAAAGAGCGCCATCTGCACGCAGGAGGAGGGAGGGATAAATTTTGCCAATCTACTGGAGAGACAGTCACAAACAACTTGACATGTTCCCATTAAACTAAATGCTATCACCCTGTTCATAATTGAGAGGGTTAATCTTTAAGCACCAATCTACCTTGGAAACGACTGGACTTAACTCACCCGCCCCTTTTTAACTGATGCTCTGCAGAGAGATAACTGCACCGATACATCACTTGAAATAAATTTTCTAAAAGTTTTCTGGCAAACAAAAATAAAAACAAAATGAAGCTCTGAAGCATCTGACTACCTCATTTCACTTCCAAAAACTGGGATTAAAATTATGGTTGTCACAACCACTTCAATTAGGTTCTGTGTCAGTACATATGTGTTTTAGAAAACAGCATGAAATATATTGGATCTATTCAGTATCTTTTCAGTTGTCTAAGACAAAATTCAGTTGAATGGCAAAGATTCTCCATCACTATCACCTAATTCCTCATCCTTGTTTTATCTTAGTGCCATTTATCATTCAGTGACGCAAATTGCACCACATTTGGTAATAGCCATAAACACAATAAACTACATTTAGAGGCTTGGAGAAACAGGGCAGAGGAGAGGGGACGAGCACAAGAAGAAAAATAGAAGTTTTGCTATCCAATGCAAAGGTACCAGACAGTACAAAAAATAAAATAGTATTTTATGTCAAATAATATATTAAATTAAAAGCTGCAATACTCATGAGAAATGCTGATTGGAAATAAAAGGGTACACAGGCAAAATAAACTCATCAGTTACCAAAACAGAAGGAAGGAAAACTGATGACAAATCAAATATATCACAACTACACAATATTTCTGGATTCTTCAACATGGAGCAGAAGCAGTTGCACTAGAATGTGAATGGAGATTTTCCCGGAGTGTAAATGTAACATGGTCATCCCAGATTTGCAGCTGGACAGTGTCATAAAAAGATCCAGCTTTAAAACAAGGAAGCTTATGTTGTAGTTATACTAGATTCAGAAAGTCACTTTATATTAATCAATTAAGTGAATCCAAAGATCCTATGGAAATTGGTAAACATCATACACAATGCAAAATGTTCATTTTCAAAGCAGACTAAAATGCAGCTGCATGAAGGAACTGCCAGTTAAGCAAGAAGCAATGAGCAATGATAAATATGTTAGAGAACATGACTGAAGTCTCAAATACTAAACCTAACCAATTACAGAATGATGAAACAAAATGGGGTAGGAATTAAGGATGGCTTTGCACCTAGTCAACATCACTAGAAGTGGGAGAGAAATGGGGACAAGGAATAGAAATGAATTCAGCAATTGCATTTTGAAGGAATTATCCCAGATTCATCTGTAGAGATTTTAGGAAACCATGGAAAACTGAAATCTGGATGGCTAGATGGGGGTTCGAATCCCTCTCCAACAGAATGTCAAGACCAAACATTACCACTCATTCAGCATGCTCAGTAAATATTAAGGATGAAATATGATCTGGATAATTCACAAGTAACTAACCATCAGCATTAAAATTCTTTTATAAACTTCGGAAACCATCCTGTGACTAGAATGAAACAATCTCAATATTAGTTGAGCGAATGATTCCTCCTCCCCCCGGCCCTAATACTTATATTGCCACCTCTTGAACATCAATACATTGGCAAAGTTGTGAGTGGCATTATGAAGGTGAAGACAAGGAAACAAACATGAATATCTTATAGCATCTTGGAGCAGAAAAGTGATGTAATACAATTTAGGGAAAGACCAGGAAGGAAAATATATTACCCAAAACGAGAAGGCTTTATAAGTACAGATTTAAATTTTAAATGTAAAACATAACTAGCTTTATTCAGGTATCTATGTAAAAATCAATTATAAGTAAAAACTAACAAGAGATTTACTGAAGGAATCAAAACTGGAGTGCATGTTTATTGGAAAACTTTTAGGTACACAATGTTTTGGGTTTTACCATTAGCATAGGTGAAAAGGGATCAAGGTGATCTCACTCCATGTACAACTGGGCGTTCAAGTGCCTGCAACACTACCAAGTTAAACACCAGCTACTGTTACATTCTGAAGGACTGGTGTATGAAATTATCAATTGTAGTAGAGAAACATACAATAACAAGGAACAATTTCTTGGAGGTAAAGGGAAAACTGCTGTCAATCTGATATATGTGAAGAATGATTCTCCAAACCCACTACCTGTAAATCTTTGTAAGCATGGTTAAATGAGGGAAGGGGAGAGAGGTGGGCTCTTAACATGCACAACATTTTAAGTAGCTGGCCACGGACTCAATTTCTCACTTCGCACAATAAGTCTCTACCTTTCAAGAGAACACTAGCTAATATCTCCATTTTTATTGAGTTAATCAAAAAGCTTCTAAAACAATAATTTAAAAAACTTAAATGTTTTGTTCCACACTATTTTTGAAAGAAGTATGACAATTTTTGTCTTTATCACACACACTAAACCTCTTCCCAAATTAACATTTTGGCGCAACTTACAGCTATTATTCAATGAGCAATTTGCCCAAACAAATGGACAGACAAAGATTTAATAGACAATTGCATTCTTAAACTATAAAACAGATTTCTCTACAGGAAATAAAGCATTTTTCTTGAAGATGTTTAATTTTTATTTATACATATTACCCAGAGTACTTAAAGTTCATTTTGCATCCACACTGAGGGAAGAATGTGTTCGTACCTTGTGGCCATTGCTGCCTGTCTTCAGTATTGTGTTATTGACTACTTCCTGGAACTCCCCACTGAAGTACACATGAACACTATTTTCGTTAAAGAAAGACTTCATACAAAGCGAAATTTTTCTTCAGCAATAGATTTACTTTCCATCATGGCACAGCAACTTTTATCATGTTACATACTAAACATGGTGGCTTAGCTTTAGGCAGCTAATTCTGCATGTTACATTTCTAGTTTTGATTGTCAAAATGCTACAGCCTGGTAGTGTAACTATGGCAGTACCCTCATGTGCAGTCACACCACTGAGTAGTATAAACTACAGAGGCCTTTTGTTATATTTAGAGAATAATACTCACTCTTGTTACCAAATTATAGCCATTATTTTAAATGAAAACTTATAAACACCATAATTTCAAAAATCTTTAAAAATCTCCATTTAAGCATGATGCACAGACAAACAGGCAGCAAAATGTGTGATAGGTCATTTGCATGAAACAGATCACTTATAAAGAAAAAACCTTTTAAAAATACACAGACAAAACAAATTTAATTGAATTTCGATTGAGTGCATATTCCGGTGGAAACTTCGCAACACAACTATTTTTGCTCTTTCCTGTAACCGCTTACTGTTGCCCTCTATGAATTTTAAAGGGTGTATAAATCAGGAAAGACAGAAACATCACCGTCTACAGGTGATGACATTCCAGAAACAGAAAAGAAAGCAGAAACTTTGACCAATCATGAGAATTTTAGGCATAAATTCTTTTTCAGCTACAGATGATGGAAAGTACGAGGCAAAGACAAGGATAAATTAAATGGCAGTTAACTGTGTAAATAGAGGAGATGTTGGCAATGTGACAACAGCTTGAGGAAAAGGTAGGAGGTGAGGTCTTTATAGAGGGAATCAATGTAAATCGAATGCATAGAAATAATTTTTGTTTTATTTCTGCACAATCCTGCAGACACCATCTGTGGTGAGTGATGGTTCCTCTCTGTTTCCTTATTATATTGGTATAAACATAACGAAACATTTCAAATTAAAATAAACAGCAGACAAAATATTTATCAAGATTACATAATTTAAGTAAAAAAACCTGATTAATACAAGTGAGTAAAATTAAACCACCCAAAAAGTACCATTCCTCATTCGGGAAAATTTACTGAGACAGTGTCTGTTGATCATATAGGATTAACTGGTTAAAACCCCCTGGCTGAATCAATTTTTATTATTTCAGACTTGTCTAGTAGGGTAGGGAAGTGCTGCCCATCCTTAAGGGTCCAGTTAAACCAGTTATTTTATATCTATAACTTATTTATTTTTTATCTTAGGTAACTACTTTCCCATACCTCTGCACAACTGTAAATGCCTCATACTCAGTTTTCTAACATAGCTATAGAATGTTATTAGCCATGTTCCTAGCAATATTTTTTTTTTTTTTAACGTCATGTTTAGCCTCCAAGATTATTATCTCTTTGAACTGTTCCCAACTCCTCCTCATTCAAACGGTAACCTCTTTCCACAAACTGAAACTTCACAATCCCTGTAATGTTTTTATTCAAATCTCACATCTGTGCCCTTTCCTATAATTGTACCAATAATCTCTGAATACTATTATATCCATCATAACTGGTTCTTGGTCACTTAGTCTTCTGCAACCTAAGATCCTACAATGTTACCATCAGGATTTATTAGAAAATAACCCATGTTTTGTCCCTTTCTGCTCTGTTCTGCCAAATGTGTAAACCCACCTTCCATCACCTTCCTTCAAAATCTCTGCTCACCTTTCTTCCCAAGGACATTATATTGGCCTTCATTCTCCCAATACAGTAAGGTGCCCAGATAATTATTTTTTTTCCTACTATAGCCTACCCTCTTCCTCTCAGAAATCTATCTCAATAACTCAACTATTGATCTACAAATGCTAGCAAAATATATTAGTCATTAATAACTAGTTTGTGTACCCTTCACCCAATTACTGTTCTCTGCAATCCTCAGGGAAAACTTCATTGTCTAGCACTGCTTCCTTTAACCAAGACTCTATCCTTAAAAATATTTGTTTCCTTTTTCAATTTCCTGCCTTCAATTGTGGTAAGCGTTTGTTATTCTCCTACACAAATGTTTTACAAATTAGGTTAGGGAAAAGAACCATCACATACATTGGATGATAGTTGTGTTGCGCCACTTTCGTGAGTTACTTCTGGCAAATCCTCTTTACAGAGGTTTGTGCTTATTATGAAAGCATATTTATCAATCACACTACCACCTTACTAGGCTTGAGGTGTTGCCATCTGTCTGCAAAACATGTAACTATCTGCTGTGTGTATTAAGTGTAGTTTCTGTTTGTGTAAACTTTAGTTTGTGAGGCAGAGATTGGGGATGGGCCCAACATTCGCCGTGTTGATTGTGGAAAACCACCTAAAAACTGCAATCAGAACGGCCAGTACATGGGGACCAGGCTTGAACTTGACCTTCTTGCACCTCTCGAATGCAGTGCGGTAGTGTCTTAACACATTCAGTCACACTGGCAGGTCACCCTGGACTCAATTTATGATGATACCTAGTCAATGATTCAAATTGCCTCCTCTTTAACCACTTTCTTCTTCTAACCTCAGTACCTAACTTGATTCACTGCTAACCAGAGTTGATGTTTTTCATATTTCTTGTTTTATGCTCATGTTTTGTCTATTTTCATTTATTTATATTTAAGTATTCATTATTATTTACACCTACCTCACTCTACTGATGATGGACATAAACCCAAAAATTTTCAATGCAGCATGCCTGTGCTTGTCTGCCTGTGTTTCAATGCCTTTCTGCCTTCAACTTTAGTAAGCAGAGGTTTGTGGGAGATGTCGTGGACAGCTACTGGGTGGTTTGGATTCTGGGTGAATACTGTCTGTCGGTGGCCATTCATTCTTATGGCTAATGAATTGTTGGTCAAACCTAGGAAGGATCCAAGCAGTGGTTGCAGGTTAGCATGGGAGGTTTCACAGGTGACGTGTCCTATGGTGGGAAAGCTTTACCTCAGCGATAGAATTGATAGTGGAAGCAAAGTGTATGTTGCACATCTTGCAGCGAGGTCTGTTGCATGGAAAAGAGCCATGTGGCTGACTGGTGCAACAGGAAAAACAGTCTTTGTTGCCACTGAACATGCTCCTTGTTCAACAGTCAATATTTGAGGCAGACTTCTAAAATACCCACCCTTTGCAATATTTTGTTTGCCGATGATGGGCAAAGATCCGAAAAATGTAATGTTGTACTTTTTCTTGTCAATTATGCGTGTTCATGCGATCCAGCCAGCATCTAAGGTAAGCAGTGGTTCATTTTCCTATCCTAATTTGTAATTCCATTCCGAAACTTAGCACCCATCGTTTCATTATAACTAATATATATATAATAAACAATGAAATCAAAAGTGAAATGGAAATGAGTCACCACTTACCTTTAGATAATGGATGTAGGCCACATACACACAGAAAAGACTAAAATACAAGTGATACATAATTTTTTGGGATGAGCCTTTGTCAACAGAAGAACATTATGGAAGATGGGTGATGTGGAGTCTCCTGGAGAAATATTCAGCCATACTTACTCTGCATGCATCCATTATTGCAAAATTGTTGCCAGTGTGGAAAATTGCGCACAAACTGACCTTTCTATCATGTCCCAAGATGTGTTTGATTGGATAAATGTCTTTACCTTTTGTTCATGTCCCAAATATTTTTGATTGGATACATGTCTAGTGATCTAGGTTCCAAAAGATATGTACATGAGCCCAAGACAGGAAATGCAGCCAATGGCATTTTGTTAGCAGAGGCACTCACATCGGTCTTCTGCTGCGATATCCTATCAACCCCAAATTTCACTGCATTGTCCCCATGGATATGTCAGTTGTGTATTGCTGTTCTTTGATGCAGTGTTGCCTGTCAGTCAACACCAACTTGACGCAGACATTGCAGGTCTCAGTCATTAAGTAGACTTGGTTATCCAATCGTAATATTAGAAATTACATTTTCTTGACATTGTTCGTTGAGGAATCTTGATTTTACAATTTCCAAAATGGAATACCCATGCATCTACTGCCAAATATCATTCTGTGTTTAGTCTGTAAATTCATGTCGTGCGGCCATACTCATGTCAGAAAACCTTTTACCACAACAAATTAGAGTACAAATGAAAGCCCTGACAATGTATAAACATTATCATTTCTTCTGTGGTGTTACGTCCATCTGGATATTTGCATCTTCCTATCCCATGATTTTTGACATATCAGTGCAATGTATATATTCATTTATCTTTGTTCTATTTCTAATAATTTTTCATACTTACAGACATCCCTATTTTATTTTGATTAACTTTTTTCCCACAATCAACATTTCTATTGGTTTTGTTCAAAATGACCAAAACCACTAGTTACGATGGCTGTGTAGGCTAAGTTCCCGTGCGAGCTTAGTGATGTTTTTAGTTCATGAGTAAGGGATGGCCTGAAATATGCGTAATTTTTTTTTTTGTGATATTTGTTTTTTTGGTCACTGTTGCTCTCCTACCCTCAACTTTGGTGAGTGGTGGATATATTTGATATTTCATTTCATACCTATTTAATGATACTTAAGAAACTGTTTTAGGTAATGTAAATAACAGAGGACATGGAAAATAAACCCACCACTCACCAAATTTGAAGACAAGAGGGCCACGTCAAACACACAAAACAAGAGACAAAAACAATTTTACAATATTTTTGTTTGAAATTTTATTCAAGCAGAGAGCAAAGGGCAATTTGGAAAGGCTTACCACATGATGTGGAGATCAGGGTGGATGAGTAAAATAAAGCAAAGTGAACTATTGATAATTCTAAGTGGAGGTGGAATATAATACAGGCAATTGTGCCACCACCTCCTGCGATTTATGCACTCAACGCTACCAAGAATAAATAAAATTCAACAACAGTTGCATTGGCATACTCATTAAATAATAATTATTACACTTTTCCATATTTATACTGCTTTTCAAAATGGTATCAAATTCTATTAATGTTGTTTAAATATTTCTATGAAAACTGAATATAGCACTCACCAGCAGGACAAAAGCGACCCTCAGGACCATCAAAAACTGCAAGATTCCTTTTGACAGGAACTGTGTCATCTCGTAGAGTCAAGTGTGGTGGCTGGTCCCCCTCGTGGTTGGTGCCTGTCAGTGCTATTGATGTCAGTAAGTCAAAACTGACTTCACCATCAGGTTTTGGGTATTCCAGTGGCTTGCACTCAGATGCTGGCTTCAGTCTTTTGTAGTCTGGATCTAAAACACCAATGATATGTGGTAGTTAAGTTTGTGATCAGAGTTACAAAAAAAAAAGCAGCGCTAACTATTAAGTCTGCATAATAAAAAGACTACAAGTATGATTTACAACACCGTTATTGACCATCCTTTCCGACACTGAAAAAGAGAATACATAGTACCTACACGAGCCCAGTAAAAAATATGCACAACACATCATTAATTTGCACATTGCACTCTCTCATGATATTTATCCTTTCACTTTGCTGCTGCCTCCTTTCTAGGGTCCAGATGTTATTTATTGTCTTTCCTCTTCTCCTGAAAATCCTTTAAATTTTGCATCAATCTTCTGAAAATTGCTTTATCTTGTATTATATCTTCTGTTTAACTGATCTCTGTCATATATTTTCTTATTTCTTGGATCCACCGATTGCAATTCTTATTCTTGTAAACATTATTCAAAATTGTTTTTGTAAGGCTGCTATTATCCATTCTCATTAAGTTACCAAAAAAACTGATTCTTCTCTTTCTAATCCTGTCCGTCATCCTTTTATTTTCTTCATCCTTGTGTAGCTCTTAATTCCACCAGTGCATACACTCACCTTTTTCAGTTTATAAACGTCCCAATTTTTTTACTCAAGATTTTTCTTTTTATCTATCTCGTCATTAGTGAAGGTCAAATGGTTTACACCAACTGCTATGTGCTTTGAACCTAACCTTTTCTCATGATGGGGTCCCCTTTATAGACTTTCTCTAACTGTATTCTTATTACCTTCTTCAGGGCATGACTGAAAAGAATTTGGGAAAATCGATCTCCTGGCCTCACAACAGTTTTAAGTTTAAATTTGTCTGACAGCTCTTCCATTAATGTCACTCCTGACATTGTTCAGTGAAGGTCTGCATAATAATGTTGACTGATTTTAACTCGACAACAAATTGCTGTAAAATGTTCTGTAACGAAACTCTGTTTACTTAATCATAATCTCTTCCACATAGACTATAACAAAGTGTTTGTTCTGTGTAATCCTGACTCGTATTATAGTTTTCAGATTTATAACCTGTTCTATACAAGTACTGCCTTTTCTGAACCCATTTTGGTATTCTCCAATTTGTTTTGTTATTGCTTATTCAATTCTGTTTTGAAGTTCTTTTGACAGTATCTTATATATGACAGCTACCAAGGAAATTCTTCTGAAACTGTTTACATATGCTTTGTTATTCTTTCATAATAAGTGTATTCTTCCAGTCATCAGGGATTTTATTTCCATTTGTCAGATTTCTTGTGGAATATTTTTCAGTTCCTGCCTTACTTGACTGCCTGCTCCTTACCAAAATTCTACAACAATCATATTTCCTCTGCAGCATTATTGTTTTTCAAACGTCGGATTATGTCTTGTATTTCTTTCTCGCCTGGTGAATCTGAAGATTTAATGTTTACTTGTGACTGACTGATTTCTAATCATTCTTTATGTTCTTCACAGTTCAGTACCTTTTCAAACAACATGCCAAAAATTTTCAGTTGTCTTTTTGTTGTTTGGTCAAATTTTTCAATTTTTATCCTCAAACCAGATTCAGTGGTTGATACTTTGTTGTTTCCTCTTTGAATGTTCTGCAAAAATTTCTTGTATTAAGTTTAGTGAAATTTCAATCAATTTGTGCGAGTCTGCTTCTTTCGTACATCTCTTGACAATAATGCTGTAAATAATGATGTAAAAAGATCAAAAAAATTGGATGAGGACTGAAGAACACTTCAAATTATTGCAGATATACTAATTACTTGACCAAAGATTACCAAAAATTAATTTATAGCTTTAAGGAGTTGTATTTCACCTTCTGATTGCTAATGTGCTTGAATTCAATGTCTAGTGTGCACTGCACTGGTAAACATAAAAGCCAAGATTTTTTTGTACAAAATTCACTGCTAAACTTGTGTGTTCAAATATGAATTAGGTGATGTAAATATAAAACTCTCCTTTCAACAACAAATATTTCTATGTTTAGCAATCCAATTTAGATGCAAAAAAAGGAAGCAATTCACGGTTATCTCCAACAGGACATTCAAAAGGCCGAGGATCAGTGCACGTGGAACACACACAACATGAAACAGTAATACAATATTGGAAATTCACAAAGCAATAACTAACTTTATCCACGAAAACGAAATTATAAATAGACTTCAACCAAAGTTTTGTTGCTCATTACAAGAATATGCTGTGAATATTATTCGAGTACCGTGCAGTGTGTTAACACTTTATAAGCAACAAGTTGTGTAAATGTCACATACCTCCATGCTTAAATGTCCAAGGCTCTTTGCCTTTAATCATAAAACTAAGACCAGAGTACATTGCACCTCCAAATAAGCCCAACGGGTTGTGAAAAGATGGTCGTATATTTCTCACACTTTTCAGTTCAGACCATATCCAGCTACTTTTAATCTTTTCTTCATATGATTTTGGCTCTTTTCCTGAAATGATGGGTAGTTAAGTATTAAAAAGTGTACACTCAATATCACCGTAAAATTAAAAAACAAAGCATTCTGTACACGTTGTGTAAAATAATAAGCAAATAGAAACACCACTGGACTCGCTGGGCAGTTTCATAGTTATTCCTGTCAGTGCAACTTTCAGTAGCCTACGGCTGTTTTTTTACTTAGGTAATAAGCAAAGACTACACTATATATTAGAAGATCAATCAAGATTTGGAGAAGAAAAGGTTAAACAATATTTTGTTTAACTCAGTTGATAAAGAGACTAATAGTTAATCAACAGACACGTTTATTATTATTCATTGTTCCCAATAAAGTGTAAAACAATATACACCATTCAAGAATGCTATAAAACAATCTCAAAGAAATATAGCAGTTATAAGGCCCAAACATGAACTGTACAAGAAAACACAATCCATAATACATATTGCAAAAATCTATAACTCATTTAAATGTATTTTATCCCAAACACTTTTCCTTGAAAGTCTTTATCAAGAGCTCCCATACTCAATTTTTTCAGATTTTTCAGTCAAATCAGAGTGGCATAGGCAAAACAGGAACTCATGTCTATAAAAATACACAGCTAAATAAAAATGTCCCAAAACACTGACATCATTATTTGAATACCTACTCAATGTGTTTAATAACTGTGTGGTTTGTTGAAGTTATAACTATAAGGAATTCGGCCCTTTATATTTCAAACAATTTTAAAAGTTTATTATTGTGCTTCCTTTTTCTCCTCAAGGGACTACATTGTACCCGAAGGTGGTTCTTTTCACAATGAGTAGTATTCTTAGCAACAGATCTATGGCTTACAAAACCTTCGTTAGCGTCTCTATTGATCTATCACCATAGTAACCTACACTTTCTTTTCTGTAAGAACAAACATTATCGAATTTCGTTCATGCTCAAGAAACAAAATATAAATCTCTGATAAAAGAAAAAAAATCTATTGTATCACAAATGGTGTCTTATCCAATGGCTTACATGACAAAAATAATTTCTCTCTTTGGGGTGGGAAGCATTCTTTTTTATTTGCCTGCAGATCTGTTTTGAGATTAACAACATACATGTTCCTGTGAAATTTCATCAGAATCAGCAGGCTGTGACATCAGTGAGATGTATTGGCTGACATGACTAAAAATCTGAAATTTTACCATGGGTAAAGTTGTGGTATGCTGCCCTTGAACCCATTTAATTTGATGATTGAAAAGAAAGCCTTCAAGCATATTAATATTTAATATCATAGTGTACATCAGAAAGATAAATGTTAAAACTATTTAATTACACCATGCTAAAACTAATCTGTAGACTAAATAAGTGCAGCCAGTTGGCAGGGAGAAAAATGAGCAGTATACTGGTGAAATCACTATAGAATAGCGCATCTATTCACTGAGATCCTAGCAGGTAAAACAAGAATTAACATGAAAAATTCTCTTAGGTAAAACAATTAAGTATAAATATTTGATATGATGATAATTTCTCAATATTCAAAATTACATGAATTTGCACTCGACCATCCTGCATTAAAATTATTATATTACTAGCATTTGCCCGCTGCTTCACGCGCGCGTGCCTTGGCAGGTGTAGAAATTATTTACCGATTTTATTCTCTTATCAGACATTAACGTGGAAAGGCATGAACTGTTAATGTATTCTGAATAGTTTCGTTTTGTTTCGGTTAATACGTTAGGTTCGGTTTTCATACTGATGTCAGAGAGTTGTTTTATTCATATTTTAACATGATGCAATTGATTCAATAGTAGAAAAGGTTCCTGAAAAATTAACAGTAGTAATTCGTGGTTGTAATTATTGTGCGAAGTATAAACATTTATTGTTTAGAAAGGCTTTCACGGTTCAAACGACGTTCTTTCTTCTGTGCGCTTTCAGAAGCTATGGATTTAGCGTATAGAACCCGGTTATAGGTCAATCGCTTTTCTCGGTGCAGGTTACTTTCATTTGCTCTAGCTATTTCATCTAGTTCTCTTTGACGTTGCAAACGATGTTGTCGGTCTAATTTCACTCTCATTTAGCCAAATATTATTTCTGAAAGCAATATTTAACATAATATTTTTAAATGGAGGATTCCACGTTAACCGTGGTACCGAAAATTTAAATGGATATATAACAGTTGTAACGTTAAGAAAGCTGATATTATAATCATTATGTGTAATTATTTTTCGCGATTTTATGTGTAAACTTTGCCTGGGATTATATAGCTAGGTATAAGCTTTGTTAAGGATGTATCTGTGGATTTAATGAAAAATATTCTTTCCATGATACTTAACTAAAAATAGTTTATTTTTAAATGTGGATACCGAGGATTGCAACAAAACCGCGGTGCCATAAATTTATCTAAATATAGCAGTAATCTACGACTTAGTCCTCTTGGAAGTGTGCTGAAATATAAAAATTCGTTACCAATAATCACAGCATCTCAATTTTTCTGATTTATTTATTTTTTGTTGTTTTTTATTTTTTGTTGTTTGGATATTGGTTTTATTTTATGTTGATACACCATCAATTATTCCTGCTTTAAAATAGAAATTTACGTGAATTGGAGCTATACTCTTGATTTCAAATCGTCGTATCATTACTGTCATTATTTCAGTCAGATATAATTAATCCAAAAATGTCGAGATGTGATCATGGTACAGTTTATGTAGTAACGTGCATGTAACTGAAACAATTATCGCAACAATATCGCAAGTTGTGAATCGCTTGAAATGCAACCTGACAGCTGATATGATGCTTTGTTATAGGCCTAAGAGACAATGCCTGCAGCTTTATAATCTACGCGGTGTAGCATTAGGATATGAAACATTTTTAATTTAAGTTTCTTTCAATATAGCCGTATTTTCTATGTAATTATTTCAGTCGCATGTAAGTACCTGGAGAAACAACCGCCTGGACCAGATGACAATTGACTCGTTTTGTTTAGCATCAGGCATAACGGGTTTAGTTTTAAAATTTACGCGGTGTAGAATAGAATTTTAAGATGCCTAGTTATATTTGAAATAAAAATTCGTTACCAATAATCACAGCATCTCAATTTTTTCTGATTTATTTATTTTTTGCTGTTTGGATATTGGTTTTTATTTTATGTTGATACACCATCAATTATTCCTGCTTTAAAATAGAAATTTACGTGAATTGGAGTTAATCTTTGTTTCAAACTGTCGTATCATTATTGTCATTATTTCAGTCAGATATAATTAATTCAAAAATGTCAAAATGGATCACGGTACAGTATATGTACTAATGTGCATGTAATTCAAGCAATTATTTCTGAGTGGCAAAATTATCGCAAGTTGTAAATCGATTGAAATGCAACCTGGACAGTGATGACAGCTGATATGCTTTGTTATAGGCCAAAGGGACGATTCTTTTAGCTTTATAATTTACGCGGTGTAGCATTAGGATCTGAAATTTTTTTTATTTGAGTTTCTTTCAATATATCCGTATTTTCTATGTAATTATTTGAGTCGCATGTACCTGAATTTTCGGATGCCTAGTCATATTTGCACGTTATAGCCACGAGACATATTAATCGAATAAAGTACTTCCAAATATGTGCAATTCCGCACAAGTCATTATGAAAGAAGTATGTTTTATTACTTGCTGATATTTATAATAGCTGTTTTTCAGACATCGCTCTTCGAGAAAAAACTGAATTTCGTATTTTGGCTTATTGTGGCTGTATTGTACAGAATTCACGTAGCAATTTTGTTCCAGAGACAAACTGTATAACGGTCTACCAGAGACAATACGTCTTCAATATTTGTAATACAACTTTTTCGTAATTCAACAGACCTGTTACGATTCAAGTAAATGCTGATTATACTTGATTCATGTATTCTTTTTATTTTGAAGTACTGCGGTCCAGAAAAATGAATCGCAGAAGTAAAAAAAAAAAAAAAAAAAAAAAGGAAATCCTAAATTTTGTCAGGTCTCTTTATGAAAGGAGTGACCGTCTGAATGTGTATAATTATCTGTGGTCTACAGTTTCACATTTCTGAAGTATTTTACTGACTTTCTTCTTCCCATGGTACATATTAGTCGTTAGCTACTTCTGCAGATGTTGATCAGCAACATTAGCTTTAAAAATTTGGAAACACCATGCAAATTGATGTGGTAGTTTTTGCGTTATTAGAGATCAAGCCTCACTACAAACGCAGCTTGCTTACAGATTTATAATAGTATAGATTAAACAGGATGAATTTGAATAAGAACCAATTTTTGCCAATTGGCATATAGCTATGATTATATTTTTTAATGAGTGGTACAGGCCTCATTACATAAGAAAGCAATAGTTATATGCGATTCCACTTTATTAAACTAAATAAAAAATCTTGAATCACAAAGCAATTAAATATTGCAAAAAATAATAATAAAAATATCGGTCTCTCCCAAATAACATACCAGAGCTGACTAAATAACATGTTAAACAACGTATTTTTCTACACTGAATTCAGGTTTGGCAGATACGATTTTAAAACCCCATTTAATTCAGGTGTGATAATCACTGAAAGTTAACTATTATTATACTAGTGTAAGCCTGCGACCGTTTTTTTTTTTTTTTTTTTTCCTTGCACATCGTCATGGTACATGTCTTTTATTGTACATATTGGCGTATGATAATAATAATGGGTCTAGAATAGTTCCCGTTTTTATGGTCAAACATTATGACAAGTTGACCTGATCAGAACAAATACAAACTTGACTGCGTTTCACCTTTAGGATAACTAAAATCTCACGAGCTTGAAGATCTCAGAAGTATTAATAGATGTAGGTATTAAACATGGACAGGCACGTATAATTGTTTCAAAGGTTGTGGACTGAACTTGCTGAAATACAAACTTGCATTGTATTTGATCCTTAAAGCTCACTTTGCAAAATTTGAAGAATTCCTGTTTTCATCGAAAGCATCATGTTTTTTACTGATTCTGGGCAAACATAATAATTTAATTTTTGGTCATTGGGTCTGTAACAGGCAGAGAACGTAATACAGATTCAAGTTTATTAAACAGTTGAGCATCTCTGAAGAAATGAATTGCCAGAATACTCTATTCGGTAACATATTTGGTCTGATGTCCTCTTTAAATAACCTAATAACTCAGGTACAGTGAACATTGCTAACCTTGAGCTGGGTTGTTCCACAACATTGGTGTATCCTGGCGGGGAAATACTATTCTCTTGTGAATTACAAAAATCCTCATGGCTCACTATTTGTACTTGGATTTTCCGAAAACTTTCGTATGTTATAGTCCAATTTATTTAGAATCTTTTAGGGTATGACAAATTTTCTCACAAGTTTGCTTACTTAAAAATTATTAATTTTAAAAACTCCCTGTAGTAATGTCATCAAGCTTCAGTCCTAAAATTCCGTCTCCCCCCCCCTTTAAATCTCAAATTACTGTTGAACTGTTATATTATTATTATACAGGGTGTCCACAAATGAATATCGGGGTTTTAATGCTTTATAAGATTTATTACATTATCCTTACAGTTATAAATGATATGTCAAATGAAAGAGCAACTCAAACAGTTTTGTTCGTTGGCACTAGTGCGCATGTGCGTGAAATGTTTCCGCTGCGATCCGCTAGAATGCGATAGTAGCAAAGATGGCGACTAGTGAAGAGAAAACGTTTTGTGTTTTACAGTTTGCAAAGACTGAATCTGTAGTTACTGTGCAGTGTGCGTTCTGCATTAAGTTCGGGCGTGATCCTCCAAGTGACAATAACATCCGTAGAAGGTATCATCAGTTTGAAGATACAGGCTGCCTTTGTAAAGGGAAGAGCGCGGGACGACCAAGAGTTAGCGAAGAGATTGTTGAGCGAGTGAGAGAGTCGTTCACTGGTAGCCCAAAGAAATCTGTTCGGAAGGCTAGTCGCGAATTAGAAATTTCTAAGTCGACTGTTTGGAAAGTTTTAAGGAAACGCTTGCAACTACGTCCTTACCGTTTACAGTTGTTACAGGCAAAGCCTGCAGACCATGGTTTATGTGCCAAAATTTGCTAACGAAATGTTGTTACATGACGATGAAGATTTTCTACATCATGCTGTCTTCAGTGATGAATCGACCTTTCACTTCAGTGGACATGTTAACACTCATAATGTGCGGATCTGGGGCTCAGAAAATCCTCAAGAGATCGTACAAGTGCAACGAGACTCCCCTAAAATCAATGTTTTTTGTGCCGTATCCCGGCGGAAAGTTTACGGACCTTTCTTTTTTGATGAACCGACTGTAACTGGTACTTCTTACCTTGATACACTAGAGCAATGGCTCTTCCCTCAGTTGGAACAATATGAACCAGAGAACTTCATTTTCCAGCAAGATGGTGCGCCACCTCACTGGCATAACGAAGTACGCGGTTGGTTGAATGTAACTGTACCCGACCGCTGGATTGGCTGCAAGGGGCCCAATGACAGAGCTTGCTATGCGTGGCCTCCACGTTCACCTGACCTTTGGGGTTTCATCAAGGATCGTGTGTATGTGCCTCCGTTACCAGCCGACCTCCTTGAATTACGACAGAGGATTGAAGCAGCTGTTGCAACAGTTACTGAAGACACACTGCTCAACGTTTGGGAAGAACTCGGCTACAGACTTGATGTGTGCCGTGTGACAAATGGTGCCCACATAGAACACTTGTAAGCTTGTATATAAAACTGTTTGAGTTGCTCTTTCATTTGACATATCATTTATAACTGTAAGGATAATGTAATAAATCTTATAAAGCATTAAAACCCCGATATTCATTTGTGGACACCCTGTATTATTATTAAATGAATTTCTCTCTCTCATTTAAGCCTACTTTTATCTTTCTATTTCTTTTATTTACAAAATTTAAATTAGTTACTAAAAACATATTTAGAATTTATCTATAGACACTATTGCGTCTGCCTATGCTGACAAACTTTGATATTAAAATTTGGGATAGCTCTTTCCATTAATTCATAATTTTAAGTTAAGTTCTTTTCTGTTTGTCCTCTCTCAATCACATAGAAAAATACTATTTGAAATCAGAATCCCTTTTTAAATAAAATTTTAGGCCATATAAATGACACCTCAAATTAATTACAATTTTATGCTTTAATAGCGGAAATAAATGTAGCCACAGGCATTAAGTTTGGGAAATTTGACTTTTTAAATCTTATGTCCTTTATGCCAATGTTTAGATTTAGAGTTGGAAAGTGCTTTCTTATTAAGAAAATGGTTATAAAGTTATTATCCTTGAGGTTATAGATATATGACAACTGATTAATAATTATCATAGATGTGATAGAAGAACGTGCTGTTTTCGGACTAGGTGTGGACTTCAGCATTAAGAAGATCAGAAGCTCTCCTAAAGATCAAGAAAAACATTCTGAAGAACCCTCAGCTGCCTATACATCATGACATTACTCAAGCAAAACACCAATGATTGAAATGAAGGAAACTGCCATGGCATGCTGCAAGCAATCTTACAGTATCCTGTTTCAACATCAAAAAGCTAAATTCAGTGGGATCAGTCAACAGTAGCCAATAAACATTTAGTTGAGGGACCGTTCAGTGCAGCTACAAGGATTATATCTCCCAAGATAGCAATGGAGAATCATCAATTGGATTTGACCACAACAAGGCAGATGCAGTTACTTATTACACAAATGGGCTGGATCAGTTCTGCATATTGTGACTATGGAGCCATCTTACATAGAATCAACCACATCATTCCTGACTGTCCTCTTCAAGCCAACAAAGGAACAATAGCAGACATACATGATGCATTGATCAGTTCAGTTGAATGGCTAAAAACAATATATCTAGAGATATAATATTGTATGAACTTGTGCTGTGCACATTTGCCCTCGCCTTTTGTATATCTTGTTAAATAACTAGGTGTGAAGTGAAAGATTTATATGCAAAACAAACGTTTGCACCATACTTTGAATCACAGTGCCAAGAATTAACAAGGTTTATTTTAAAAAAAAATGAAATTAAAATACATTCAAAAGTCAAGTATTCTTGTTCCATTTCTTAAAAGAGTTATTGTTTTTCAGGCATTTTATAGATTTGAAACATCTGGCAAACACTTCACAAAGTAGAACAATCACTTCCCGAATTTTAGGCTACTAACAGGCGGTGATATACAACACAATACATGACACCGCATTTGCGTTTACAACTCTAAAAAATAAGCAACCTTTTTTTCCTTGCACAGAAGCACAAATTGGACCATTTTCACACCGAGTTTAATTAACAGTGTATTAAACATACAATAACATATGTTAAAATCAAAATGATTCATGAAATGCTTCTTGCTGTAAGGCTGGTAGTTGGTTGAAAAATTGGTTAAACTGCTGAAACTCTGGCAAAAGATTCAATTAAAAATAATTACATTTATAACTGTGACAAAGGTTATGCTATATTAAAGTACATATATTTAATTATATGAAAAGTTAATCAGACCTTTAGAGAATAAAGATTTTTCTACAAAAGGTGGAAATGGTCCTTATCCAGACTTGTCCTATATCACCATTGATGATTTAATATTTCAGTCTGATAATCATGACAAACTGCTGTTAGGCAATGAAAACAAGGAAGGAAAGGGAAATTAACCTGTCACTTGTCACAGATGAAATGACAAGTGCTTGATTAATTTCACTTTCCTTCCTTGTTTTAGTATTTCAGTTTGATATAGTTAGTTAAAATTATAACATTAACTGTATCAAAAAACATTACAGTTTTAGAAAACAGCATGAAAACAAATTTTCAATACAAATTGAGGAATATGGATAAAATATAGGAAATATAAGGAGCTGTACAATCTTACCTATCACAGGAGTGATTGGATCTTTAAGGAATGGAAAGTGGTATCCCGGGTTTCATAACCTGGCAACACAACATGGCTACTAGTTTGTATCTTCCAGAAATAAATATCAGACAATAATTTGACCATCATCTTTTCTTCAAAAAAAAAAAAAAAAAAAATTAAAATTGATTGTGATTAGCTAAGCTATAACTATACTGCTATAAAAGGAAGATATGGCTTAAAATTTTAGGTATATGTCTTCATGCTACACACTTGAGGATCAAGTAGAAAATTAAAATATGATTAACAAATCAAAAAGAAATACATATAACCATAAATCGTATGAATTACTTGAAACAAACAAGATTCAGAAGTGTATAGCTCAATAAAATAGAAAAAAATAGTTACATTGCTAACAAATACAAACAATCTAATTGCAATGAAACACATGTCCCAGTGGCAACTTTGCTACAAACCTACTTTTCCATTTCATCAGTATTTTTTTTTTTTAACTTAAATTATTTCAGAGCATTTCAACACTAACCCATATTTGACCTATAAAATTTTTAACTTTTAATTCTTTTGGTGTTTTTGGTTATTTATTCAACACTTTCATCGATAATTTTCCAGTTCCTGACTTCCTTGCTACAAAAGAACATTTTAGTACATCCTTACAGCTAAAATCAAGTGCTAGCCTGTGGTTATCGTCATCTCTTTCCTTTCATGTATTAATATACTACACCAATATCCATACTAGCATCAACACCATTCTAAGCCTTGAACACTCCAAGTACTCATCTGCCTCCAATGACTCCCAACCCAAATCCTTTATCATATCAGTTACTGATTGTAATTGGCACAGATTTCCTTTGCACCCCAACCAATTCCTAAATTTTGTAACTAAAATGTAGTCCCATACTATATTCAAATAATGATCTGAGCAAGGATTTGTGACAAAATTCCCTCACTTCCCTGGTAAAACTCCTTGTCACCTCTCCAATAAATGAAGACATTTTTAATCACTTTATTACCTGCCCAATGTGTAGCCCCCAGTTACGCAGTTAAGTTTACTATCAAATGTTATCCCACAACATTTAACTTAAGGCATTCAATAAACAATTCTTCCTCTACCCTATAATAATTGAGAACAGTTACTTTTTATCAGTCTGCCTATAAATCTGTCTCTTTTATGATTTATTCTCAGTATTTGTCTAGAACACCATGTAGATGTTCACACTCTTGTCCAGTTTTTATCCAATTATGACATCACTATATTTTGTCCGTGACTTTTTTCATGTGGATGAATAACATGCAAACAATTTCTTCAATGATTTGGGTAAGGTCTAATCATTCAATGCTTCAAAGAACCATAAAACCACATAAAAGAGAAAAGGCAAGATGGTTTGAGTGTTGGTGGTGGAAGAAATTTTCAACATAAGACTAGGATTGCAAGGAAGGAGAGGTTGTGGTGCACGATTTTTTATCATCACTTTGTCGATCAAAGTCTTGTGTTAAATCCCAAACCTCACTACATACAGGTCTATACCAAAAGTAGTAGGACTGATTTTTAAAAAAATTAATGATTGAAGATATCTTTACAATTCCTTAATCTTCTTCGAAATAGCACCCTTAGGCAGCTACACACCAAAAATTACGCTGCTGCCATAGGCCGTACGCCTTCTGGAAGTCAGTTTCGGGGACGCTGCTGAGAGCCCTCATCGATGCTGCTTCAATGTCCTGGATTGAGTCAAACCGCTGTTCCTTCAGCTGCCTTTTCATCCGTGGGAATAAAAAAAAAGTCAGTTGAAGCAAGATTGGGACTGTAGGCGGGGTGCAGCAACGTGGCAACGCTGAATCGGGCCAACAGTTGCCTTCTTCATCCTCTCGTACAATGAAGGCTCGCATGAGCAAATCAAAGATCAAGACAATGCTGATCGTGTTTTTTGACCGTCGCGGGGTGATTCATAAGGAGTTCGTTTCCCCTGGGGAAACTGTCAATTCAAACTTTTACGTGAAAGTGTCAGCCCACCCATGAGACCGAGTGAATCGCGTCCGACCAGTCATCTCCGCCAACTGGATTCTGCATCACGACAATGCGCCGTGCCAAGGCGCGCCGTCATGAGCCAACTGTTAGCCCGAATTGACTTTGCCGCGTTGCTGCACCCCGCCTACATTCCTGATTTGGCTCCATCTGACTTTTCTTACTCACATGGATGAAAAAGCAGCTGAAGGAACAGCGGTTTGACTCAATCCAGGACGTTGAAGCAGCATCGACGAGGGCTCTCAACAGCGTCCCCGAAACTGACTTTCAGAAGGCGTATGGCCAATGGCAGCAGCGTAATTTTTGGTGTGTAGCTGCCTAAGGGTGCTATTTCGAAGAGGATTAAGGAATTGTAAAGATTTCTTGAATATATATTTTTTTTAATCAGTCCTACTACTTTTGGTATATACCATGTATGAACTGAGAGCATATGACACTGTTGTTGATGATTCATTTGTTGGATGGGGCATTATGCGTGGAGGACCCCGTGGTGTATTTCGGAATAGTAGGTCTACATGGGCCACCATCAGATTTCACCCTCTCCATACTCTCATATCTCATCCACAACACAAACAACTCTCAACACTAAAAATGCACAACACCACTAATGAACATTATCAAACTGGGGAAGGCAGCCGGAAAACACCCAAGTTCATCTTTCCAGACGTTCCCTTGGAGGGGTAAACATCTCCGATGGAAATGCCTATGGTCAGACACAGACAACGTGTTCACAGCAGAAGAATATCTTAATGTATTTGTGATCCAGTTTAATTATTTGCATATATTTCTGAATCTTTAATGGATTTATGAATCTCTGTTCATGTCATCAATTTCAATTACTCAGATATGATTGCAATGACAACTAAAGAAATCTACTTTAACATGTAAACTTCTATGTTATGATTTTTTTTTTTTAAGTTCACATGCTCTGTTAAATCACTGAGCTGTTTTCAGAACATAACTGAATATCAATTAACTCCATGAGGAGGAATATCACAGTTGTTTTTCACTTTATTTTTAGTTTTAATGAGAAACATTTGTACCAAGTTTTATCAAAATCTCCTAAGCTTTTAATGAAAAGTGAATATAAAATAACACTAATTTTAAAGAGAGCGAACGGTAAAAAAATAGAACTTTCACAGAAATAATGATCATCCCACCTAGCTGGACTCCAGTATATGATGTTTTGTACAGAAATACGGCACCTGTTCATACAACCATTTGGCCACTATTAGTTTAGTGGCTTTGTTGCTGTACAATCAGCATTTTACTATTTTTTTAATTCAAACTTTGATTTTCCATATATTATGATGCATATATTACAAATGTAATAACTAAAAATGTCTCCGTACAAATCTACCAAAAGTAACTATGATTTGGCAATTTAAAAAAAAAAAAGAGAGTAAAATAGAATTTAATTTCCTGCTCTGTAAACATTAGTTTCTCCGAGGACAAAGGTATCCTATGTTATAATACCAACAATATACTAACACTGTACCAAATATTATTCAAAACTATTGAGCCATCAAGGCATGATTGAGTAACATAATACAAACATCCAAACTCTAATAATATTATTAGGATGGCATTTGCAAACAACCTGATTTCTGTCTGTAAACCATCAACACAATCATTCATTAGAATAATGAATAGCAATGGTCCAATACATTACTATGAGGCAATCTTGTTTTTACTTCTCTTCGATAGTGCTTTTCCTACTCTTTGCTTTCCATATTTTAAGAATTCATCCACAAAACAAGTAACTTTTCCATATTTTAAAGGTTTTTACCTTAGTTACTGCCATTTCAAGGCTTAGTCTAAAATGCCTTCATGACAGCTAGTGCTACACTTTTTCATCTGCAAAATCTTATGTGTAAAACAATAACGGAAATTCACATGTCCTTTTGTAAATTCATGTTGCTATTTGTAAACCAATTCCTTCCAACACAAACATTTCTGATGTGATTACACCTCCATCAAGTTACCGAGTATTATGTCAAACTAATCGGCCTGTAATTTTCAACCCTAATTATCTCCCCTCCCTATGGACCAGTACTACTACAGACCTTTACCATTTGTTTGGCAAGTCTTCAGACTCATTCTAGATAATATTGCAAAGTATTGCACAGTGTGATATCCCTCTATCTTTAATAAACCTATAGTAATAACACCCACACCAGCCCATTTAAACTTTTTTTGCTTCCTTAAGTTCCTTCATAACATCCATGGGAGTTATTGCACATTTTTGGTCCGATCATTAATACTTATGTGGGGAAGCTGCCCACATGATTTTCCACTAGTAGTACTACATCTTGTTTAAGAGTAATTAACATTTGATATGAAAGCAATGGAAAATGAATGGTGAACATTAAATGAAATACTCCACAGGTGCAAAAGGATGAAGACAGGTAAGAAGGTCACCAAACATTGACCACATGAATAGATTGGACTGCCAGGGGACACCTTATTGGCTTGCCAGCTAACAATAGCATCCCAAGAGAAAAAACGGCCAGTGTACCACTTTAAAAGCTGGGAGGGGTTCCGTGTGTGTTTTAAATGAAAGAAAACAGTAATCACAATTTATTTCAACTTGTCTGAGGACTTGGTTTTTTTTTTTGGTGATCTACAAAAAGTCACGATATACGAGAGGCATAGTGAGGAACTGAGTGAAGTGTTTGTAAATGTTGTGTGAGAGCATGAGAAGCAGAAATACCAAGTAAGAGGAGGTGGAGGTTGTAAATCACACTGACATGTGAGAATTTTCTTTATCTCGATTGGTGAGATTGTTACAAGCTGGAGAGATTGGACAGAAGCGCTTAAAAGAAGGGGAGTCAAGGTTACCTGGAGTGAAATGATGGAGGGAGAATGGATTCAATGCTGATTATTCAAATCAGGAAATCGATTGGAGTCCGAATTCAGATCATGATTTCAAGCTGTCAGGTCCTTCACGTCTTGTCCTGGGCCACCACCTAAGATCAACAGAGCCAAGCTGCTACCAGGAGTTTTGCAGTTGGCTTCATTTCATGTTGCTTCATCACCCGTGCCTAGGGAGAAATGCAGTGGGCTACAGTCAAGAATTTACGGTTACAACTCTGCGATGCCAATCGCTAAAAGCTGTTGCACTTTGCCACTTCTAACCACATTCAACGCTTGGTAAAGAGGCCCAGAGGCTAGTCTGTCAAGCTCAGTAATGCCTATAGGAACTTTCCAGCCCTCCACTGAGCTGTATCATATGAATTGCTTAAAATTTGTTTTTCTTCTTCGTTATTCAATGTGTAATTTCAAGCATAGATTTGGTTTGCTTTGTTGTGAATTTGCTCATATTTGTGAAATAAAGCATTTCTCCTCAACCTCTCTATTGAAAATAAAATATTCATAATTCGTGGGTTTTTCAGTTCATGATATGGTAGCATTGATCACCTTTCTTATGACTCATTATTTTGTATCAATGTATTAAGGTATTTGATTGAACTCACTGGTGCCCTCGGTATTCTCATTTGCAATTATCTGGATACTTTCCCTTTCCCTCAGTGGTCTAACATAGCCATAGAAATTTCTAGATGTACCAATTAGTTATCCCCCTGCACCTGTGATATTTTACACTAACCCATCTTTACCTTCTCTCTTTACAGCTTTTAATTCCTTGTTTATTTATTTTAAATGTTCTCTGTTGTTTTCACTATTTACCAACCTCTTTAGCCTTTTTTACCTCCATATTGCAATAAGTATGTTCTGTACATTATTTTATGTTGAGGAATAATGATTTCTTCCCCCCATTCTTACTGTCTCATTGAAATCTTTCCACCTCTTATTTTAATGGTATCTCTTTTAAAATGCCAGTCATTTCCCTTAATATCTTTTCAATTCTGAGACATGCCGTTTTGTAACCGATAACCACCTTTAGTTTTTCCTACAGATTTACTGAACCCTCTAATATCCATTAGAACAGTTTTATGATCATTATTCCTTCTGTAATCTGAGATCTCACAAAATTATCATCAGGATTTATTGGGGAAATATCCAACATGTTTGATCCCATTGTAGTCTAGTACTTGTATAAAGCCTCCTCCCTTTGCTAATGTATCTGCAAACATATTCTTATTTAAAAAATTTGGTGAAATCTGTGGATATATAAGTACTGTTTTTTTTTTACCCATATTTCCATCTAATTTACCTGCTGTTTCAGACGCATCACTGTTTACAGTTTCAAAAACACTTTCTGCTGCAAGCATGCCACTTTTCATGGCATAATGTGTGCCCTTTATCTTGGGAACATTTAGAAATCCTGCAGAACATCCAATAATGCAACCACCAGGAAAAGTGAGCTTTGGAAGTGACTGAAATCCACCTTCATTCAATGCTCGTGCACCATACGCTATCCTGTAATCAAAAAATTCCAATAACCTTACTGTCAAGTAAAAATCAAACAGATTTATATAACAAATAGACAGCACATCATTTATAAACCAGTAACTGAAGGAGTGCCAATATGTCTTTACATGTTCAGGACTTTGATTATTTCAAATTTTTGTATTCTTGTGCTACTAAATGGTAAATGCTAAAGATATAGAGATTCTAATTACACGATTAAAGGAGTGTGTGTGTGTTAATCTTTTTTGTTGTTGTCAAGCTTTAAGAGGTGCATTTAGTTTCTCAATATTTGTGTAAATTGATATTTTCTTCAAACTGGATTTGAGAACTTAACGAATGTCCAAGAGGGAGTTCATGAGTAGGAGAACTGTTCAAACGCAACCTGTTTTCCAGCCGTGAAAGAGCAGCGAAATTTGAAGCTACTTTTAATTAATCTGTTCTGTCAACTGATGACCACTTACTATCAGAATTATAGCTTTAGAAAAATGGGTAAAGTGAAATTGGGTATATTAATCTGCCCAAATATATCAGTATACTAACAAGATGATTCACCAGTGTTTCCTTTCTTCACACTGCTTGTATTTTCCATGCACAAATAAAATTCTTTACTAATAGTCATAATGACACACCATAAAAATAAAAAAAGGCAATTAAAAAAGACCCAACTACCACATATGAGAAATAATTAACACACATGAGAAACAACAACCCAATCTGAAACAACCCAATCTGAAAAACTTCAGTGTTATCTAATGGATTTAGTCTTCTAAACTGTGACAATGGCATTATTGTCTACACATAATCAGCATTCGAGCAATCATATGACCTATCATTCCGATCTGATCAGTTTAATTGATTTTGACAGGTTCAAATACAACTCTTAATTCTTATGTTAACAACTGTCAAATTTTGTAACAACTCAACAAATGTTGTAACAGAACTGGAAGGGGTGTGCTGGTTCCATTTGTGTCCATTATAGTGGTGGAGATAAATAAAGATAGTGGGAGTTGCTCTGTTGACTGATCTGTCTTGAATAATTCATTACCAATATATATATATATACACCTGTTGCTGGTTCTTAATTTATTATGGTCACCACTCATTTTATTAAGGAGAAACAAGCTATTTAAATTGATTCAAGTAATTAAAAGACTCTAGCAAGTTACTACAGAATGAAAAGATGGAAGATTAAAGTTCACATTTTAATTTTGTTCAACATGAAATTCTCCAGACACCTCCACTATATATGAAAGTTAGTACTGACTGCTAAACAAATTCACATCTTACTTTTAAAAAAATTATAAGTTTTAAGATGAGCACAGCAAGTCCCAAATTTATTCAGCATTCAAACCAACATGCCACACACAAAGACAATTCCAACTATGATGCAATAACTAGAAAATTCTCCAACTTGACCAAAAATATTCTGACCATATTACTGCAAGCCTTATTTTTTTAAAATGCACTTCCTTGCGTATTTATGATAATTTCAATATTTTCCATACACTTTGGAGAATTTCAACATTGAAATCTTTTTTTTAAGAAAGTGTAGAACTGCAGCCAATTTGTTTTTACGGATACCTGTATGTGGCCTCATGGAAGGGATAAAACTGATGAATTCCAGTAATATCCAAATAGAATACCAGGAAGTAACAACTCAAAATGGAAGTGAAGCAGTAGGGTTGCTTACAATTTCTGGAAATTTTGATCAGGAGAAATCCAGATAGCATACCACGACATGAAGTGTTAAGAAATCAATCCAAACATTCGTGCACTCAGAACACACAGCCACCACACCAGCCCAGCACAACTACCAAACTTTACACTCTGGGCTAGAGGCATCTGTGAATTTGTAAAACTGTCTATAAGACACTTTCTTCATGAATGGATACAGAAAATCCAAAATTGTCTAGAAGACCAAGAGGTAGGAGGCTGAAAATATGGCTATTTACCATACACTGGTTGGCTTTTGTGGAGAATGTCAGCATATTAGATAAGGGTGATGTGAAGCCAGTATTTTCTCAATCCAGGAATATAAGAGGCCTATATAAGTTTGTGGTCCATAGAATTATTTTTTCCATTTTACTGGTTCTAGAGTGCAAAATATTAAGAAACACTGATCTAAATGCACCATCTACCAGCCAGTTAGCTATGTCATGTCTACTCACACCAAACTGTTTGCTCAACCATGCAACATACACCAATAAAAGCCTTGCTGCCACATGTAACTCTTACATCATTAGAAATCCGTAACCAGTAAGGGTTTATAATAGCAGACTCACCAGAAGCCTGATACTTCAATAGAAGAGGAAGACAGACTTTAAATGTCACCTCTAACACAAGCTAAACTGCAATATTTCTCCCCCAATGACTTATTCCACTGACACCCTTACAGTCTAAAATACTGTAATTAATCCTGGATAATTTGCCAAATGACTTCAAATCACAGTGATGGAATTACCTTTTTCCACCTTCAAATGTTGGTCTCACAGATGGATGTTGCTTAAACCTCTGGAATTCTTTGAATGGGTGTAGGTAAGGATTTGTATAATCCAAACCAATCACAAACCCAACAGCAACTAAAGGGGTTGATTCATTCAAGTGGTATAAGAATGAACCACCATAGGTGTGACGATCCTAAAATTTTAACAATTTATGTATATATGCATAAGTCTTAGTCTTAAGCAAACAATTAATTTATATAAATGGAAATAACATTTTAAAATAATATTAAATAAACTCTTGGAACTCCTCAATGCTAACAATGAGATTCTAATGAATATAAAATTGATGATAACCGGCCGATACCACAGTGGACAATGTGACCATCATTTCCATCACTCTGTATTGGTTATCAGTGCCAAGTAATAATATGAACACTATAAAGAGAACTATTATTTCTTAGTAAGTGTAAAGCCATAACCGTGTATTGGGTATGGTCATGGGTTTAGAATAGTTCCTGGTTGGCAGGTAGATTCAGGTAATGCTTATTTTGTCTAGGGTCAGAGTTATTTGGATCACAGGTCACACTCATGTGATCTGACCTGATCTATTTCTTGAGTTTGATCATTGTTGGACTACTTCAGGTAGATTTAAACCAAAAATGCATTGCACAGAGTCTAAAAGTGAACACAAAAAAATGAATTTTAGAGAAAAAAAAATAGTTCTTAGGGTCAAAGTCAAGATTATGTGACTTGATCTGATTGAAATACAAATTATATTTGTACTTTACCTTGAGGTTTTACTCTGAAACATTTAAAGAATTTCTGTTAATTTTGAAGGAACTTAGAAGTATTAAACAGGGACAGGAATCATCTTGTTATATAGTAGATAAGGTGGTCATCACTGTTTACAAAGCAAAATACTATTTTTGTGAGTAAGGCCATAGCTGAAAAACTTTTTTTTGTAATGTTTTTTTGTTGCCTTCCTTCCTTCAACTGGTGAATGGAGGATGTATTTCTGTTTCCTTTCAGTATTAATATTGTCTCACAGTATTTCTTGCTACTCTAATGTTGTGGATAAAAAAAAGAGTAGGTTTTATTTGTAAAGTGGAACAGACCCTTAACATCTTTTGTGAAAAAAAAAAAAAAGGATGTTATACCAACATTCGTAATTTAATGCCTCAATATTTCATTCAATACTAATCCATTAAATTAAACACAATTTGTCAATGCTTTTATATTGATATGCACCTACCAATGGCCATCCAAATGTGTGTTCAACAGTGCCCGGATGGTGCTTCTCTGGAAGTATTTCCCACAATTCCTTCAGTCCAATGCCATATGTCTGGGGCTCACAATTTTCACGCAACTTGTATCGACTAAAGAGTTGTTTTGATAAGTGGCCATGGCATCCTTCTGCAAAGATTGTGCACTTTGCATGTAGCTCCATACCTCGCTCAAAGTTCTCCTGCAAGCAAATACATTATTGAGAGCCTGACATAAATAAAATCAACACGGGATTAACTTCCACTTATAATGTGGCAATATTTATTTTAATAGACATTAGTAACTGTTTAAGCTGTACAAAGATATTTAATTTGTTCGTAATAAACAGGCAAGAAATTTTGATAATTTTCTTTATGGGTTGCAGAGCAATTTACTGGTAAAAAAAAAAAATCATAAGTGTGATTCAATAACTTCCAGAATCTGTTCCAGACAGCGTAATTTCTCCAACACTGATTTATACATTGCTTCAATGGCTAATGTTCACATATACACTTCCTGTTTCATATAGATCACATAATGGCAAGAACATACACATTGTTAACCAAAATATTTCAGCAGGAGTACAGACTACCTTGAGATAAATGTCGGCTGAAAATTTGGCCAACTGACAAGTGTGAAGTTACAGTGTCAGAATTAGTTTTGAAGCACATTCAAATCAAGCAGAAAAAAGGTACCCAGGACTGGATAGAACATAACTGTAATTATAACGCTATTCCCTTCAACACTGGAAATAGAATAGAACGTCAGACATCTTAAAGTATATTGAATTTTCTGATATGGTATTTGTTTGCAAGTTTTGTAATGAAATTTCTCTGGCCAATTGAAGATGATACCATACATTTTTTTTCTATCCAGAAACTACCAGAGATTTGAGAATGTGGACATATTCTTCAAAACAACACATAACATGTAGTGGCAGGTGACAAACAACAACACATTGTAGAATTACAATGTCCACACTGTTTTTTCTTTATTTTTATTTCCTTCTCAAAAATGTATGGATTAGTAAGAACATCAGTGTAAATGCCTGGTATTTGTAATGGCAAGATCGCCGATACATAATTGACCTGCAGATGGCTACTGAGCTAGTTGCCAAAAGCTTGTCGCTTTGTAATAAAATCCGGCTGCAAACCTGAGAAGATTTGTTATCATTTATTCGCCAGGAAAGCCTGCATTCACATATCAGTGTGAAGATTTACTGAAAAGAAATTCTATTACTATTGGAATAGAGGACATGTTCTTCCAGCATGATGGCAAACTTACACATTTTAACTGTGCAAAATGACCTGTCTAGTACCAACTAACATTCTCAACAGAACAGATCAGCCACAGCAATCATATCAATTGGTTACTAAGTTTACCAAAATTTACTTTCTTAGACTTATCTATGGATATGGATAAGAAAAGTAAAGTCCACTGCAAAAGAGCAAATATAAAAGACAAACTGATCACGCAAATTAGGAATACTAGAGCCCTCGTAACAAACCTGAGCGAGGCGATTTGAAGTATTGGGATTTTTGATAAAGTAATATAAAATGTTTTGAAATACATACGAGGGTTGATATGAAACTAATGCCTCCTTGTTACTTTCCATGAAAGTACAATAGATACAGAGATGACATTAACACAGTTACATAGAGCATGATTTCAGCTACATAGATTTTTTTTTGCAATAGTCATCACCATTTCTAATGTATTTTGGCAGTGATGAACAGCCTGTTGGCCCATAGAGATGAAAGTCTGAAGGCACTAAGTCTAGACTTCACTGAGGATGTGGTATAACAGTCACACCCAATTTTGCAATATATGCAGTGGAAGTAAAACTGATATGGGACCTGGCATTATCTTGTTGCAAGCAAAATATTGTCTTCTACTCTGGCCAGAACTGGAAATTCTGGCTTTCAGCTTAGTCAATGTTTCCTTGTAGCGGTCGGAATTAACAGTTAGCCAAGGCTCCAGCATGTCAGAAAGAATCACAACCTGTTTGTCTCAAAAGACATAACTTTCCTTGCAGATTGCTGTTTGAACCCTCTTTTTTTTGGGCAATTCTCATGGCACCACTCCATCGATTGTATTTCGACTGGTAATGGTAACAGCATGTATCATCTCTGGTGTCGATGCTGTTCAAGAAATTATCAACTTCAGCCTCTAACTGATTCAGCAGGTCCTAATGATTTTTCTGGTCCTGTGTAAGTGTCCATGCGACCCACCCTGCACAAACTTTGTGATAACCCAGTGTTGCTAACATCATCTGCAATGCACTGTAGCCATGTACAGAGTTTCTTGGTCATAATCCTCCACTCTGCACGCACTGTTCATTGTGCAGAGCAGGGATGCCCTGGACACAGTCTGTCATGAATGTCAGTTACACCAATGTTGAACCCCACTACCCAGTGCCTCACTATAATCACAGCCATCAAACGATCTCTGTACACCTTTAGCAAGTGTCTATTAATGTCAATGGGTTGAATTTGTTCAGAAACAAGGAATTTAATAATGCATCTGTTCTTACTGCACACCTCTATGCCAGATGCCTTTTTAATCGACTGTCCTGCTGCTGGTATCTGGAGGAAGAAAACGAAACTATCAGGTCATTTACGGGAAGGTTCAAATGATACTGCAACACCACCAGCATCTCACATAGACACTATGCATCCACACACAAAATATGAGGCATTAGTTTTGGATCGACCCTCATACATTTGTTCATAAATGTATCCACATTGAGCTGTTTCACATTATATATTTGCATCATTAAGACTTTTTTCTGTTCATCAAGTTACTTGTTACCCTCTGTACAAAGCACACATTAAATAACTTTTATCGCTCCTTCTTCCAAAAGTACTCACTATTCCCATTGAAATACCCTGCAGATTTTACAAAAACCTACATATTTTTAGTAATTTCTACAGTTGAGATATCATGTCAACAAACATCAGTAAACTGTATTTCTATATGAATCATTCAATGTTTCCTAATGTTTGCTTACATTTGAATTAATCAATGTTTTTCACTGAGGTAGTTGCATCTTTGAAAACAACATTCTTCGTGCCGAGTAGGCTACTCAACAAAATGGAACTTCCAGAACTGATGTGTATGCAATTATATAGAAAAGATGATAATTTCTCAATTTTCATTTTATGCCAACTGTGTTAAAAACAAAAAAGGAGGACCCACCCATTGAGCTGAGGATAAACCAACAAGTGATGAAATATAGTTTTATCCTAATTATAATTTTAATTTATAGCTAATTATAATTTATAGCTGATTTTCTACAATAGTAAAACACTTTCAACACCAGAAATGCAAATTTCACAAAAACAGTAGCACAGCAACACACATTTCTGTCAAATGGTAATTTATAAATTGTATTCCTTAAGCAAAGATAAAATTAATTTCTTGGTAAAAACTATCACAGTAAAATTTAGAATTAAATCAGTTTAAAATGACTTATGAATTGCTTGAATAAAACTGGAGTTGTAATTGTTTCATACTCAATAAAGATACAAACATCTTTAAATAAACAAAGACACATGCCTGTGGTGATGCTGACCTTGGGTGAGCCATCCTTGGCAATTCCAACATCATTTGTAGCAATGCCCTTCAGACTACCATCATCATGGAAGAGTAGTTCAGAGGCAGCATACCCTGGATACATTTCAACACCCAGCTCCTCAGCCTGCTGACTGAGCCATCGCACAACATGTCCCAACCTAACTACATAATTTCCATGGTTGTACATTGGTAACCCTGCACATACAAAAACACATGTTGAAAATGGTTTTTGGGAATAAAAGTTTGATGAATAAAAAATAAAGATTTGGATGTTATCAATACAAGTAAGGAAATGTCACTTAACGAGGAGCATTTTGTATATTCACATAAAAATAAAGATATAGCCTACTTTTCTCACGAAAGTGATTCATCTCCTGTGCACTAAACACATTCAGAAGTGTACACACCAAGACGAACCTTGACATTTACTTTCATTTGCTAACAGCATTTTCTCTGTCATGAATATCACTAGTGTTTGATCAGTCTTTTTACGATTTCATTCAAACCTTCTTCCTATAAGCGACATAATAAAATGGGAGGAATTTTTTTATCGATTCCAAATATAAATATTAGGGAAATATGATAAACAACTGAGCCGTGGAAGTCCAAAAAAGTTTATTATTTTAACTGCATAGTCTCAACAAAAAATACTTTTCACATTACAAATGTAATTATTTCCCTTTATTACAGCATGTAAACATTGCAATAATAATGTACAAACAAGATTTATATGTTAGATTTTTTTTCACAACATCAACTGAGATACTCCACAAGTAGCTGACTATTACCTTTCATGATTAGTAGGTCATTAAATGCATGCAATAAACTTTTAATTTTTTATATATGTTGCAAAATAATATAAAGTAAAAAAGTCATCCAGAAAATATTGAAATAGCTAAAATTATGGTTACACGTATTAACGTGTTCGTGCTTCTATTCTACTGCGAACAAATGTTCTGCCACAATCATCATCATCATCCCATGATGAATTAGGCAGGTTTGTCTTTTTTTTATTTTTATTTGCTTAATGTCTCTCTAACGGCAAGGTCTTTAGAGACGGGAAAGGATGGGGGGCAAGGAATTCGGCCATGGCCTTTTGAAGGAAGCATCCCGGCATTTGCCTGGAGTGATTTGGGAGGTTTGTCTGTTATGATGTCTTATGTAAAAAGCAGTCCTACATTTTATCATCTTGTTTGAAGATTCAGTTTTCTTCCATTCATTTTATGTTATTACAAAAGCAGTGTCTACACAACCTTATTGCACTCATGAAAGGGTATATCTATAGTTCCTTGCGGGTAACTTACTTCCTAATTCTGCTGGCACTGGTGCATTCTTTGATAACCCTTAAGAAATTGTTTTATATTGCTTTTTGTGTTTATTCCTCTTTTTTCCAACAAAATTATAATCTTAGTTCTTTCTGATTTCCATTCATCAAATTTTTCAATATTGTGCTTCAAATGGATTAATAATTTTGTTTTCAATATTACTATCACATGTAATAACAGTCTAAGAAATTATAACTAATCAAGTATACTGTCAACAACTATTTTTGTTCTTATTGGATATTTAACAACAAAAGCCAGTGTCTTAGTTTTCTTTGTAAGGTTTTAAAAATTAAAATCAGAGCACAATAGTTCTAATGTATAAGCTCTTTGCACATCCTTATTTTCTTGGAGTACTTGATTATAAGCAAGAAGTTATGTTAAGAAGTGGAATGTGTTGCTGGTTCTTATGTATCAACCATAGTTTTACACTGATGCACAGTTTTGTCTATACTAAAATTATAAATGCAAAGGAACTGTCTGTCTGTCTGTTACATTTTCAGGGCTAAACGGCTAATCTGATCGTGATGAAATTTCGTAAGGAGATGCTGTCTGCCTTTAGGAAGGACACAGGTTACTTTTTTCTGTATAGTAATTAAACAAAGGAAAAAGGAAACGGCTTTAGACAATATAAATTACAAGGAAAGGGAAAATTACTCATCACTCACCAAAGTTGAAGGCTGTGACAGGTGAAGAACGTATATAACGAACACAAGAATACATGATTTTTCGGTTTTACACCTTATTCATGCTGTAGAAGATGAGGTGTGCTTTATCAACATGTCTGAACATCTCAGTCTCTCCCAACATATTGATAATGCACTTACTTGGAGACCATCAGACACGTTAAGGATGGATTTTGATCACCCGAGTATATGTTGAAGGTTATTTATTCCATTTGTCTGTGTTACAATTATTTCTTCAAAATAGGCCCTTTTTTTCGAGAAATTTAAAATTTGCATGCATAATATATGAATAGCGATTAAATACTAAGTTTGTTAACTAATAAATAAAGCTTTAGCGTGGTCTATGTGGTAAGGTGTCTGCTTTCCATTTTGCAAACCTGGGTTCAAATCCCCATACTTCCGAATATTTTTATTTCATTTTTTATATTCAAAAACCATAGATACTCAACAAAGCAGGAAACCATTACCAAAGTCCTAGATTTATTTCTACTTTCTGTGTTTATTTTCTATCTGCTATGGTTATATTTATACTGTTTGGTCACATAATCCTTTTGTGTCAAGTGATGTGAAATATTCTTTCTGTGATTTCTCATACTGTTCCTCTCACTACACAACAAACATCTTTACAATAATTTAAAAATCATTATCAAATATGCAGTTCTTCCCCCCCCCCCCATCTATTATAGTAAAAAGTGATATCATTGATATTTAAAGACCAAAGAGTAGATTTATGTATTTACAGAGCACATAATTTAATGAATGGATTGCTGATGCTTTTTAATTTATAAAAGGCTGTTTCAAACTCATCACATTGATGCAGTTACTTCTAAGCATTCTGTACCCACAATGTATTGGATTTTACTGAAGTACTTTATGATATTAAAACCTTTCTTTCTTACAGATGATGCTTAGTGATAATTTACAATTTTAATTACTTAAAAGACAAAGTTAACACTGCAACACAATATGGACAGTTTATAGTCTCTGGCCGAGTATGCCGGAAATCCAGTCTTCTTAAGGGTCTTTATCATTCTAGCATTCCTCCTCTTCCCCTACGCCAAGTTAAATCTTCTACCTTTCACACTTTTCTATTCCATTAACCCATCTATCTCACGGTTATCAGAGGCCTCTTCAGTTCCAATTTCAAACTAGGTTATATATTTTCTTTGGCATCCTTTCATTGCTTGGAATCTTGATTTTTCAATTCTGTCCTCAACAGTTTCCTGAACTGCCTTCCTCATAATCTCATTCCTCAATTTGTAGTCTCATTGCACCAATCCTGCTTCACTTGAAAATTCATACCCTTGGCCTGAATTCTACTTTCATCACTGATGCTACAGAGTTGTACGTCAGTAAAGGCACAAAGTAAGTCCTGTAAATAAATAAATCTTCATGGCCTCTTTTACAACAATGAATAGAATTTGGGAGAGAGCTCTTTCTTGTGCAATTTCACTATCTAATCTGAATCAGGATGTGTTTCCCAAACCCTCTTTCATATAACTCATCCCTCATATACACACTTAACTTCCTTACTAAGAATTTTTACTTTAGGTGACTCCCAGTTTCTGCAGATGCCATACTTTCATAGTGTTCCAAAATGTAATGATTAGGTGTTTCCCATACTTTTAGCGTCTGTTCAGTATTGCCATACTGTGAACATTAATTTCATTGCTGACCTCCCCAGTATGAAGACATATTGTTAACCTGGTAGCCAACTTTCCACCACTCCCATTATCCTTCTCTACATTATAATCTCAAATATTTTCACAAAATGAAACAAGAAGGTTATTACTCTGTAATTCTTACATTTCCTTTATATCTTTTCTTGAAGACTGACACAATAATACCACTGTTCTAGTATTTCCAATTTTTAGTAATACAATGAGACTTGGAACACTTTTGGTGTGGTACTCTCACTTATTCCTTGAATTTTTATCACTCTGTTATTTTCAGTTACTTGATAATGATTAATTTTATACAGCTCTTTCTTTTTGTTAATAGCATTAGCAATTTCTTAAACTTTTTCTTTCTTTTCTAGGTTTCCTGTATTTCATCTATTGCTCTTCTTAATATTGTTACATTTTTATTCTGCCTCTTGACTAATTGCCTAAGGCACAGAAGAGTGGTATCAATTGTGCAAAGTACAATATATATAAATGTATAAAAGTTTTTCGTGATGTAGTTATGAATGTTTATCAGGAAACAAACTGAGTAATATTATTATTTATACACAATATTTCTGTGACAAAGCTCTATCGCCATCTTCAGGTGCAGTCATAAGACTTTGCCTAGAACATGTTATTTAAAAACTGGCATAGCAACGACAGATGTTACATTGTCTAACAGCATCTCAGACTTCATTAGACGCCCGCAGAGCACAAAACACTGAGCGTTGCTGACAAGCAGCCTCAATAACAGGTATCCATGCATCACTTGCACCATTACATAGTTCCCTTGGATAGATCAGGAGTGCACTACACACGTGAATCGGCTACACGGGTGGCAGGGGCTGTGTGGAGTGCATTGGGGGATTTTTTAGACTGAGGCAGGAAGACCCGAAACTGGGATCACAGTTACGGGCAGCCCAATCAAATTCGGTACCATATGTTAGGAGTAGCGTAAATCAGTCTCGACCATTAAAAGTACTCCTTATTAACTGTAGAAGTGTTTGTAATAAGCAGCCTGAGATTGAAAGCATTATTAGTAGTACAGAAGCAGATATTGTATTAGGTACTGAAAGCTGGTTAAAACCGGATATAAGTTCAGCAGAAATATTTAACGATAGAATGAATGTTTTCCGTAAGGATAGGTTGAACTCCAATGGAGGCGGTGTATTTATAGCTGTTAGTAAACACCTGTCGTGTAGCGAAATAAATATTGATACGGTCTGTGAAATCCTATGGATTAGACTAAAAGTAGCTAGGACAAAACTTGTATTAGGGTCTTTCTATCGTCCACCAGATGCAGATGTATCTATTGCTGAGGCCTTAAGAACTAATGTAAGTAATATAGCTCGTCAATTTCCAGATCATGCAATAATACTAGGAGGTGACTTCAACTTTCAGTATATCGACTGGAATAATTACGTCCACGTTACTGGTGGCCGGGATAAAACATCCTGTGAAATTATACTTGCCTTTTCTCAGATCTTAATCTTGAGCAGCTCGTCACTGAACCAACGCAGTGCCACAACGATAACGAAAACATTTTAGATATTCTCGTTACGAATAGGCCTGAGTTATTCACGGACATTTCTACCACCATGGGAATAAGTGATCATAAAGCTGTAATTGCTACAGTAAAATTAATAGCCGCACGCAAAAAGAAAGGGTCGTTTACAGGTTTGAAAAGGCCCCAAAGGAGAGTTTAAGAACGTTTTTGAGGGATAATTACATTACCTTTATAGAAGGAAGAGGCTCGGTTGAAGAGATGTGGCTTCGGTTCATGCATATAATCAGGGAAGGTATGGACTTACATATACCGAAAAGGACAATCAGGGATGGGAACGATCCCCCGTGGTATACCTGTGAAATTAAACGGTTACTTAAAAAACAAAGGAAGATACAAGCACGCTCAAGGACGACGATGTATAGGAGTGATTTAGAAAAGTTAGCTGAGACAAGAGAACATGTTAAAAATGCGATGCGCGAGGCTTTTAACGGCTTTAGATGCAACTCACTTTCTAAGAGTCTCAACGAAAACCCAAAGAAATTTTGGTTGTATGTAAAAAAAGTTAGTGGTAGTGACAACAATATGTCAGTTCTACTACAAGACGGCCGGGAAGTTGATGACAGCCGCGAAAAGGCTACCGTATTTAACACCGAATTTAAAAATTCTTTCACTGACGAAAACATGGAAAACATTCCCGCTTTTGCACGGCGTGTAGAATTTGAGATGGATCCAGTTCAAATTGATAGTGTAGGTATCATAAAGCAATTAAAGCTCCTGAAGTGGGGGAAGACACCAGGTCCTGATGGTATTCCAGTAAGATTATTTTCGGAATACGCGGAAGAAATAGAACCATTTCTATCAGATATATTTCGTAAATCTTTAGAAGAAAGAAAAGTACCTGCTGACTGGAAAATAGCGCAGGTGATTCCCGTTTTCAAGAAAGGTGATCGGAGAGATCCTAGGAATTATCGACCCATATCTCTAACATCTGTCTGCAGTAGAATTCTGGAGCATGTCATATGCTCTAACGTTATGAAGTTTCTGGATGAAAACGAGTTACTTACAGCAAACCAACACGGATTTCGTAAGAACCGTTCGTGTGAAACGCAACTGGCTCTATTTTCGCATGACGTAATGAAGGTTATCGATGCACGATCACAAGTTGATGCTATTTTCTTGGATTTCCAGAAGGCTTTTGACTCTGTACCAAATAACCACCTTTTGGCGAAGATTCGAGTGTATGGTATATCTGATCAGATCTGCGAATGGATACGCGATTTTCTAACTGGTCGGTCGCAGTATGTCGTTGACGGGGAAGCCTCTTCAAAGCTAGATGTTACTTCGGGCGTTCCTCAAGGAAGTGTAATAGGACCACTTCTTTTCTTAATTTTTATAAACGATCTCGGTGACAATGTTAATTGCAGGATGCGATTTTTTGCTGATGATGCACTTATTTATAGGGAAGTGGGGTGCTCTGACGATTGCTTAGAAATACAGCGCGATCTGGATGTTATTTCGGAATGGTGCCGTAAATGGCAGCTTACACTTAACTGTAAAAAGTGCAAGGCAATGCAAATAAGTAATAAAAAGACCCCGTTTGCTCACGAGTACAAAGTTAACAATTCAGTTGTTGACACGGTCGATTCCCTGAAGTATCTAGGCGTAACAATACAAAGCAACATGAAATGGGACTTGCACATAACTTCCGTCGTAGGCAAAGCAAATTCTAAACTACGTTTTATAGGTCGTATTTTGAGAAGCTGCAATGCTCATACAAAGGAAATAGCGTACAAAACACTAGTGCGTCCGCATTTGGAATACTGTTGTGCAATTTGGGATCCGTATCGCAAGGGATTGATTGACACGTTAGAGAAAGTACAGAGGAGAGCCGCTCGATTCGTGACCGCTAGTTACAGTCCTTATGTAAGTGTCACAGAGCTGATACGTGGGTTAGGCTGGGATTGTTTGGCGGACAGACGACGTCGTTTTCGTTTAAATTTGTTGGAGAATATGCGAAAATCTCTAATTTATGAGTGCAACGAAATACTTCTTCCGCCAACCTATTTAGGTCGCAATGACAGAAGGGATAAGATTCGAGAGATAAGATGCCGTACTGATACATTTATGTATTCTTTCTTTCCTCGTTCTATTCGGGATTGGAATACTCTAAAATAGGATTGGTGCTTAACACCCTCTGCCACCCACAGTAATTGTGAATTGCAGAGTATAGATGTAGATGTAGATTACAGAGCGTTTGAAATTTGCCTCGTGTCTGATCTGGTTAACCGAGATTGTGATTTCCAACTAAGTGATGCATGAATACCTGTTATTGAGGCTGCTCGTCAGCAATGCTCAGTGTTTTGTGCTCCACAGGCCTTTAATGAAGTCTGAGATGCTGTTAGGCAATGTAACAATGCCTGTTGTTGCCATGCCAGTTTTTAAACAATGTGCTCTAGGCAAACTTCAAGTCTTACGACTGCACCTGAAGATGATGACAGAGCTTTATGTCGCTGAAATATTGTGTATAAAAAATAATATTACTAGGTTTGTTTCCCAAGAAACATTCATAAATACAATACCAATGTTCAAATGAACAGATCATAGCCATGCTCACCTCTTCTACCTTTAACCTCCAATCATTCATTACCAACGAGAGACTACTTTCCACAGTGCCTAGTATGTTCAGAATTATTTTCATTTATTTGGCCACTTCAAACTTTGACAAAATACTTCCAAATAAATCATTCTACGAGAGGTGAAGACATTATACTGTCTGTCAGACTTTCATGGAAATGATGTTTAGTCAACAAACTCATTTTCCTACAATGGAAGTTTTATTGACCTTTCTTCAATTGAACTTATTCATTCTAAGACTATCTTTCTGATCTTTCCAGGTGGTATGATACTGAATGTTATTTTCAATGTTTAGCAACTCTCATTTTCCAGCAGAATGACAACTACAGCTGTATATGGCAACAATTTAGTTGACACCAACAATTTTTTTTTTTTACAGAACAGAAGATTGCAAAAAATTAGAATATGAAAACAACAACATGATACAAATTGCATCACTATTATAACAGCAAAATATGAATCAAATAATCCTCTGATATCAGCACCACAGGCACAAAGCAAGTTCACTTATTTTTCAAGACAATCACTTACATTTGAAAATAGGTACTGGTATTCTTCTCTTTTCTGTGAGATAAGCAAACTTATCCTTAGTAACTGGTGTCTTCAGAGGTGAATCTTTTTCCTTCCAATCAGGGATAAGTTCATCCAGAGCTTTGGTTTCAATGCACGCTCCAGACAAGATATGACCACCTGTAAGAAAAACACCATATCTAGGAATTGGTATTTGAACAAAAGGAAATCTGAATTTTCTGATACAGTTTCGTATTTGATAAGGCATTCATATTCTTGGTATCAGAAATAGATATTCATTAAGCACAAAAATGATTGATAGTTTTTTTCACTGAAACTTTACATGCTATTCACAAAGAGCTTACTTAAAACAGTAAAAAACACTTTCGTGAGTAACATTGAAAATGAAAGAAGAGTTTTTTCTTCAAAGATAACAAGAAACAATGTAAAAACAGAAATCTAGATGGCTAGGTTTATATTTGAACTAGGACGCTAGTGAACATATGCGCCAAACATTACGATATGGTTCATAAAAATGTCTATCATAATATCAAAGTGAGATTCATGTAGCTGTCAAAAGTCCATATAGTTATACAAGTCAATTTAAAGTAAAAATTTTATTGTAAGAATTAATTTTATTGTAACAAACACAAATGACACAATATTACAGCGATAATCTTTATTCTTGCAGCAGCAAGAGTTGAAACACCAGGCAGAGTAAGATGTGCACATAATGACACGTTAAGTGGTAGAATACTACCATAATTAATTTGTGGACATATAGAGATTAAAAAAGATATTTTGGTAGGCTAGTTCTCATCTGTGGAGTTTGCAGCATGCACCCTCCTAACACCACCTACTCCAATCTCATTACAGGGGAAATCTTGTCCATCACTGGACATGCCACTTGAACCATAACACATCTCATATATAACTCTCATGCCTCCATTCTATTAGCTCAAATATGATGGGCCTCACCACTAACCCATTCACCATTAGAATGAATGACTACAGGTAAACAGTGTACACCAGCAATGTAGCCCATCCAGTGGGAAAACATGCCAGTTTCCACAAGTTGAACGTTTTCAATAACTATTTTACGATTAGAGTTATCAGAGTTTTCCTTGATACCACTACCTCCTCTGAACTCCACAGATGTTTAACTGCTTAACAGCGAGGTCTTTAGAGATGGGAAAGGATGGGGGGGGGGGGGCAAGGAATGGGAAGGAATTCGGCCTTGGCCCTTTGAAGGAAGCATCCGGCATTTGCCTGGAGTGATTTGGCACAGATGGGAACTAGCCTACCAAAATATACTTGACACCAGACATCCTCCAGGCTTCAATCTCTCAACAAGTCCATTCCAGTAGACCCAACACTTATTATTACTACTGTTCACATTTTGTAGTCCTTTTATGTTTCATATTTAGTTTTTTTAAAAGTTTTTTTAGTATCCATATCTCCAGACATTAATTATGTTAGTGATGTCCCACCACTTCCAATCATAATATACCTCTAACATGATCGATTATCAATTCACCCTTCCACCACTATCAATGCTGGCCATGCCAAGCTGCCTTCATTTCCTGGCGGATGTTATTGAGTGTGCATCTTAATCTGTCTGGTGTCTCAATTCATACTACTGCAAGGATAACATGAATAATGGAAACAAGGAAACTGCCATTAGGCACTGAAAATGAGATAGGATATGGAAAACTAACCCATCACTTACCGCAGTTGAAAGGCAGAAGAGCAACACACACATACACACACACACAAACATCACATTATTTCAGTTAATAACCTTAGTCCTGTAATGGAAAATTATACACTAGAAGGAGCAATGGCGTTAGTGTTCCTTTGCCTACTGTCATATTATGGGCAACTGGAAGTTTTCAGTGTATACTTTTGTACAGTTGAGACATGTCAAAGTGATCTTTTGCTTACACATATTTTTTAGGATGGTTAAGTCTTGTGCTGCATATAAATGCTTCAACTGTGTTACAGGAGACTCAAATGTACAGTTTCATAAGTAAGCATCCAATAAAATTTTTACTTTAAATTGGCATGTTATATAGCTACATGGAATCTTCTACTAATTTAATCCTTAGATGTAACCTGACCGCGTTAATCACACATTTAATATTTTCTTTCGATACAGATTTCCCTTTTGAGATTTGAATAAACTAAGGAAGTTGTTGACTACAATATGCCGGGACAGTTTACTCCCTCAGAACATAGTGTTACATGTTCCTAGTATTTCGAGAAAGAATGTTTCTGCAAAAATGTAAATAAAAAGATCCTGAAACCTTCTGCAGTATCAATAATTTTCTGCTTACCAGACAATATATCAAAGGTAAGGAGTACAAGCTTTGCAATAATAAATATATAAAATACTGGCATATTCTTAGAGTATTATTCTAGCTGCTTTATTTTTCCTTCATTGTATTTATAAATGGATTAGTATTATTGAAACGTAACATCTTTCTGCATGAGTCAAATTACCATGCTTGAAGAGGGGGAGGACTTTACATTTATCAGAGTTTAAGAAAACAAGTTCAAGACTTAATATAGTCAGCAGCAATTCTATAATTAGTTTGTGGTTAATGTCATTTGATCATCTTTGGGCATGTGAAGATCCTTAGCAGTATAAACATTTCCATTCTGCAGTGGTTTGTTACATGACAGTTCGAGGATTTCAAAGTTCCTGTGATCAGTTGCCCCTAACATGGCGCCACCTGCTGTCTTCAACTTGCTAAGAACTTTGTTCGCATTTCACATATGATAGGAGGGGCACGGAGAGGCCCTGCCACCCCGTGAAACAGCTTCCGCCCACTGTCCGGCTGTGGCAATAGTGGAGCTAAAAAAAGTTCTCCCATCGCCCATACGTTGGGTGCCATGGTTTGCTCCCCTCTCTAGATCCAGCACTAATGGAGGGATCCCAACTGATGAATTTGCCATTGGCCTCAATGGTATAGTTACACTATTGCCTGGAGGAGTTCTATGTTCTATGATTCAAAAGAATCATCACGTATGATAAATTGAAATGGTAGTAGATATGTTTCACCAACTTCTGGTGAGCCTTGTCTTTTCTAGTAAATTGTTATGGACTACATTCGACTATCAGATTTAATTTGAAAAATTTACAGTGGAATGACACTATTTTTATCTTATGCATCATAACAATGAAGAGGATTACCTTAAATAGCTTTAACTAATCAATTACTTCATAGATTTTTTTGCAGTACTATCAGTCTCTAGGGTTGACAAAAACACATACCTATAAATACGTACCTATTTCAGCAGCTTTCTCCACAAGACACACTCTGAGCTCCATGCCATTCTGCACAGCCAACTGCTTTAACCGAATAGCTGCAGACATTCCAGCAGGTCCACCACCAACGATAAGAACATCAGCTTCATCGACATATCGCTCCATGTTCACATCTAGGACATTCATCAATAACATTTTTCTTGGTTTTGACCACAGAATAAATTCCAAATGACTGATGAAAAGTGAGGGTAATTACTCTTCAACAGTTTGGTTTATAATAGTTTACAGCATTCCAAATGATTGATGAAAAATGAAGGTAATTACTCTTCAACAGTTCGGTTTATAATAGTTTACAGCATAAAATAAAAAGTATGCTTAGTCAAAAATGAATGGAGAAAACAGTGATCATAATAATACTTATTTGCTTTCATACAATACCACATCAACACAAATTGCACAGGATATATTATAATAAAACAAAATACTTTAATGTTAAGAAATAGTGTGAATAATTCTTTTCACACATGTTAAACAGTTCTACATGATTAAATCATATCACTGATACTGTTATAGGGTGAATATCTGAACATATTGTAATCAGGACTATTTCAAAACACTTCATTACTCCCAACAACCTCTGCTGAAGGATAGATGGGAGATGGCTACCAACTGACAGGTATATTTGAATATTGTGGCACACTTGGCTACAGTACTACTCTGAGCTTTGAAAATGAAGGTTATGTAGCAATACCGATTATTGGAAATGGGGCGAGATAGAAAGTAAGGGGGGGGGGGGAGGAGAATTGATATAAATTTGGACAAGGAGAAATAAATTCAGTTGATGGTCATGTTATATATAAAAATGATGATTTGTTTGTTTGTATGTTTGTCTTCTATGTGTTTCTAAACGATTCATCCGATTATGATTAAACGTTGGTGAGTAATTGCGTGAACACGTGCAAAGGTTCATGAAAAAAAAAATATTTAAAAAAATCACCCCCTCTCCCCCTTCACAACCCTTAATTTTATATGAACCCACATTTCATAACTGTCAACATTTGGTTTGTAAAAATCAAACCCTTTTCCCCCTTTCCACCCTCTTAAATTTTGTAAATGTTCTCCCGATTGCGAGGCAAGAGTGCTAACCGCTCACCCAACACACTCGGATAAGTTATCAACGAACTGTGTTAATGAAGGTTGAGGTTAGGTTGAAATGCAGCCTGGGCCGGCATGACCACTAACATTCCCTGGTGCATAGTGGATTTTGAGTGGAGGTGGCGTACATGCTGAATTATGACAATAATGGTGTCAGAGGAAGCTCGAGACATCAATTGCAGCTAATTCAGAAATGTGGGGAACTGTATCCTTTGGCACACATTACACCTTTGTTACCTGTTTCCTAGCTTTGATGTACACTTTTCCTTGAAGCGTAAATGCCAAGGAAGCAGTTAAACATATTTTCAACCCAGAAGGAGAAATGTGTCTGCTGGGCTTAATTTGAACAGTATCCAAGTGCAGTTTAGAATTGAAATTAATGGTAATACAAACTGCACAGCATTCTGTACTTGATTCTAACATTATGCCATTGGTTATTTGGGGAAATTCCTTTCTGTGTTTGCATAAAATTGAATGTTAACATCTTAGATATAACAACACAGCTGCTAGTACAGGGTTAGACACTTATGGGGATTACTGAAGATCGCAATTCTGCAAGGAACTGGCGTCATAATACCGCAATAATCAAACACAAAACACTATAAATACTTTCCAAAATATATTTAACGGTGTCATGGTGGTCCAGGGTGTATTTCAATGGAATTACGGTTTAATTCTAGATGGGGATACCGCTGCCTCGCAACTGTCATCGTGACGTCGCGTTCACGTACAGTCATCCACTTAAAAACATATATTGTGACCTCGCCTCGCTCGGTCACAATAATTTAAAGCTGTACAATATCAACATAAACTGATATCCCGAAGCCGGATCAGATGTCGCAGATGTCTGATAACACAACCAAATGTTCAACATTGAACATCTGATCGTCTTATCGGACATCTGGTAAGCGGCCGCCTGCATCTGATCCACCTTCAGGATGTCAGTTTATGCTGATATTGTACAGCTTTAAATTATTGTGACCTCGCGTATTTTTACACGGATGACTGTACGTGAACACGACGTCATGATGATGTCACGTTAACAGTCGCGAGGCAGCGGTATCCCCATCTAAATTTAAACCGGAATTACTATTTGAAAATAATATGTCCTGCAACTGACTAATGACATCATTAGTGTATAATTTTGTTGTGGAATCGTTATCTCCAGTAGACCCCACTAATGTAATGGTAACTTTCGTGTCGAATTATTTCTAGGACACAAATCGCTACATGACTTTTGACAAACCAAGACTAAACCTCAAAATTTTAGCCATAAACAACCTTGCTACTTTCCACACAAGCTCATTGATACCCACTATAAACAGAATGGACAAACCTTTCCATCGAGGATCTGTTTCTCTTGGAACAATCGTGTAGTGTGTAGTTATCTTCGGGAAGATTTGTTCTGAGTAATACCTTTTCGCCAGCCATGTCAATCGTTGGCCTGTAAATCCGAAAAATAAATATCAAAGTGCACAGATACTTAACCTCCAAATAATTATAACTCTATCGATATTGACATAATTAAATGACTGGAATGGATCATTAATCATTCCAGCTGTCAAGTTTTTTTTTTTTTTTTTTTTTACATGTAATGTTTACTACACAATTTCTGCCCTTCATCATGTATTAGCTCATAAATGAGGAAAATCTTACAGGCCTTTGAGGTTGCCGTCAATCCAGTAGCCATACTACAAAAATATTTCTACTTAAAATAAACACATAGATGATTATGTAACTAAAGTACAGAGTCCACCGAACAGTAATATCTGACATACTTATCTCTAATCAAAGTACGACGGACCACAGATAATGTTTAAACGATCTCTCACAGATACATACAAATCAAGATATGGAAACTCAGCAGCACCAATGTTTAATTTGTTTATTTATACTTATAATAAAACTGTAAACGGGAAAAAGTCTTAACTTTGAAGATTTTTTAAATTAATCTGGTACACTTTAAATAAGCTACAGAGAAGGATTTTTTTAAATGTTTGTCTTTCTCCTTGAACGCGATCAGAAACAATAACTGCTTGACGGATTTTTATGGTGCTTCGAACAATGTACTGCATATGTTCTCAGGATAAAAAAAAGTTTGGTTCATTTTAAATTGACCTCAGAAATCTGATAAACTAGGAAAAAGTGTATCCAACTTTAATTGTTCCATAGTATTAATTTGATATTGTGTATTTCCCTGCGAAAAAGTTACCTTTCCCCAGATGAAATGCTTACCGTTGTTACAAGTAACAAAGCCCAATGCGTGGTATTATTGTAAAATAAGTTACATTTATCGCAGTTTAAAAAAATTAATTAATTAATAGGTACCAGGTGTTTTACCAGCACTTAATATGAACTTTTATATACGGCGCTATACGTTATAACATTCGATGTTTATCGGAGATTGATGGAAATGAGATGTAATATACTTCGGTACAGGGGCGTAGCTACCATGGGTCTAGGCGGTGCAATGCACCGTGGCCCCTACGCTCAGGGGGCCCCCAAGCATACCTCAAGGGACCCCAAAGCGCATCTCTGGGGGCCCCCAAGCGCAGTTTAGAGGGCCCACGAGCCCTCTCGGCAAACTGGTGACCTTTTTTTTTAGCTCTATCGTCGTCTAAAGGGGCCCATGAGACACGGGAAGACCCCCACTAAGGGCCCTCCCTGCTCAGGGGGGCCCCCAACCACTGCTCACGGGGCCCCTAAGGACAACTCAAGGGCCCCCATCCTCAGCTGAGGGGGCCTATACCAGCACACGAAGCAAAAAAAGGTCGCCCGTCTGGCCTGAGGGCCCAAAATAAATTTTTTGCACCGGAGCCCTTGTTGACCTAGCTACGCCACTGCTTCGGTAAACACCATGGATGATCCAAATGACACCAGCGATTACGCGACAGAATTTAGAAATTCTCTTATCGCAGCAGGACTCACAGCCATCGAATCAGAATTAAAGTCGGTGTTCTGATAATGTTTCTTCCAAACTTCTTCAGAAGTGTACAATGAAAGTATCAGGCATCATCCGTTTAGCCTCAACATGAAGACATCAGACAATCACAGAATTTCGAATTAATGAATCTCCAAAGCTTGCAGGTGATGGTCAGCTTAAAGTTTAATCCTACACATGGATTAAATTTTTCAGTAATTAAGTACTAAGATTGAACAAATACTAATTCTTGAAACACTTGAGTAAAAAGTTTCTAAAACAAAAGAGCAACATATTTCCACATGACTAAGGAAAAAAAGGAAACAAATTCTAAAAGTTAATACGGGAATTCCCTTTCTTCTATAGATTAGTTTTTCAACCGATGGTGAATGTTAACATTCTAGCCTCCTTGTTTTGCTTTTTTCTCACGTCATTATTATCCGCTGTTAACAGTACTCGCTAAGATCCGAGATCTATCCCTCTTCCTCATGTTTTTAACTTCCGTTTCCAAATATTATGCTTACATTACATTTAATGTAAGTGTAAATTAATTCATTTTAAGGTTTCTTAACCAAAATGGTAAAAAAGGGAATTCTTATGATTTCGTCAAGTCCCTCTACCCAAACATTTGTTCCCCCAAATGTCCGTCTGTATGTCACAACCTTATAATTCCGTCTCTTCAACATAGTTTATAATGAAATCCACGCAAATATGAGTTTCATTAATGGCAAAACAGATTCGTAGACATACAAGTATAATAAACAAATGACGGTAGTTTTCCATACGTAATAGGCAGATAAAAAAAATTTCGCGTACCCATCGAGTATGGTATTGTTAAACAGGTACAGTATTAAAAAATGCAGTTAATGTTATTTTAGAATATTTTTACTTTGTTGTGTATATCACTTGATATAAGATCCCAAAATAGTTAACAATATCTAATGTTCCATCCAAATGGTTCATAAATCAAAAAATTCAGGATATGGCTTTAAATCAAAGTTGTTTTTGATAACATACATTGGCAAGTTTATTTACATTATGGCATTATTTTATAGCCAACAAACTCAATTTCGTTGTTCATAAGATAAATCTCTAGCCTAAGGAATATTTATTTAAACGAAGTGGATAAAGAGAATACATATTAAGAATTATTAAACTTTACAACTAAACAGAAGCAAAATCGATACATGTCCAAGGTTCCATGTGTGTAATGATTTCATTACTTACTTCTAATTTTTTTTAAAAGTGCATAAGAATGAAGTTTTCTTCGGCGTTAAGAATTAATAAAATGTTCTTGGATGTCACAAGCTTGTAACTCAGACTCCTCGATATAGTTTATAAAGAAATTAACTCACATATGAGTTTTATTAACGACAAAACAGATTTGTAGACAAACAATAAAAAAAATGAGGGTACTTTTCCATACATAACAGGGAGATAAAAAATTTTCGTGAACCCATCGAGTATGGTAAACAAGATGTTTCGACGATCGAAATATCCCTCGTCATATTCACCAGAAGATAGTGACGCAGTTAATCGCCGAAATATGGTGTGTAAACACCATGCTCACTTGTACAAAGTAAAGGTTCTGAGAAATGAATCCAACTACGAAAATGCTTTATTCAATAATTATTGGAAAAAAATTGATAACCAATTTCTGCAATGAAGATGCGAAACTGAGGCTGTGGCTTCTGATCAGGGGCCCTATTACTGGCCCTCAACTTCGTGAAGACTTATCTTCTCGGTGAAAATACAGAGAGGCGTGCTGTACTGACAACTGGGAGAGACTTTTAACACCATATCATAAGGTGTCTTTAGTGTTAGTGGTTAAATGTTTTTGATCTACCCACTATAGTGATTTAGGACAGTGTGTCTCGTACCATTCTGTGGTCTATTTTTGTGGTTGTATAATTGCTTTGGAGGTCATGTTATCAATAATGCAGTCAACAAAAAATCAGAAAAAATGGTAAACCATAAGATAAAAATCATTCTGATGCTTTGTGCCTCACTTGATCAGAACCAGAGACGCTCTGGCAGAGAGATCTGCAAGATAATAATTTTCTCAGTTACTCTAGGCTTGTAAGGGTTTTTTTTTTTTTTTTTTTTTTAAAAAACTTATCACTTTACGCCTCGTCGACTTTGAGGTCTTTAGAGGCGGGATGGAACTGGGGAAAAGGAACGGGAAGGAATTCGGCAATGGCCTTTTAAAGGAAAAATCCCGGAGTGATTTGGAGAAACCCTGGAAAACCCAAATCTTAATGCCCGGACGGGTATTCGAACCGGCAAATGAGAGGCTCGAGCGTTAACCACTCACCTACCAAGCTTGGTAATGTAATCCAGAAAAGTAAAGCGTTTATTTTTCTGCAAGCTGAGAACAATAGGGTTTATTATGTTGGTTTTGTTTTGATAAAAGTTCATGTAACCTGGAAATGAGAATTTCTTGGAAAGTTTTAAGTAATCATGTTTTTGTGTTTACAGGTCTATACCAAAAGTAGTAGGACTGATTTTTTTAAAATAAATTTATTGAAGATATCTTTACAATTCCTTAATCCTCTTCGAAATAGCACCCTTAGGCAGCTACACACCAAAAATTACGCTGCTGCCATTGTCCGTAAGCCTTCTGGAAGTCAGATTCGGGGACGCTGTTGAGAGCCCTCGTCGATGCTGCTTGAACGTCTTGAATCGAGTCAAACCGCTGTCCCTTCAGCTGCCTTTTCATTCGTGGGAATAATAAAAAAAGCCAGTTGGAGCCAGATTGGGACTGTAGGCGGGGTGCAGCAGCGTGGCAACGCTGAATCGGGCCAACAGTTGCCTTCTTTATCCTCCCGTCCAATGAAGGCTCGCATGAGCAAATCAAAGATCAAGACAATGCTGATCGTGTTTTTGACCGTCGCGGGGTGATCCATAAGGAGTTCGTTTCCCCTGTGGAAACTGTCAATTCGAACTTTTACGTGCAAGTGTCAGCCCGCCTGTGAGACCGAGTGAATCGCGTCCGACCAGTCATCTCTGCCAACTGGACTCTGCATCACGACAATGCGCCGTCATGAGCCAACTGTTAGCCCGAATTGACATTGCCGCGTTGCTGCACCCCGCCTACAGTCCTGATTTGGCTCCATCTGAATTTTCTTACTCACAGGGGTGAAAAAGCAGCTGAAGGAACAGCGATTTGACTCAATCCAGGACGTTGAAGCAGCATCGACGAGGGCTCTCAACAGCGTCCCCGAAACTGACTTCCAGAAGGCTTACGGCCAATGGCAGCAGCGTAATTTTTGGTGTGAAGCTGCCTAAGGGTGCTATTTCGAAAAGTATTAAGGAATTGTAAAGATATCTTCAATTTTTTTTTTTTTTTTTTTTAAAATCAGTCATACTACTTTTGGTATATACCATGTATTGCTTGTGCGCGTAGGATAGACCGTGCACGTAATGTGATTAATTTTCACCTATATGTGCAGTATATGTTAAATTGTAAAACATGAAACTTTAGATTATATTTGAAAAAAAAGATGTTATCATCACCACCATCATAAATCAGATTCAAATGAATTTTAATTAATAATAATTGTATTAATATCGATAGCTTTCTCCATACAAATATATATCTATTTTGTTCTCTGTATTACATATGATGCAAAAGGACCAATAAGTAAATAATAATACGAAAACACTTCACTCTTGTTGCTTACGACCCTCCTGTACAGACATAAAATACCAAACTAGTTAACTCGGTTCTGCAGACTCCGCAACTGGATAAAACAATAGACACATTAAGTAACAACCCCTAAAAGAAAGACAAGTTGCAGAATAATTAAACTCATTAACATTAACTTACTTCGGCACTTTGTGGAAGCAGTGTATTTTTTATTAAGTTTAATGTATTTCGATCAGTTATGCTACTCTTTATTCAGGAATTTCATCAATTAAACTGACGAAGAAGGAAAAATGTTTGTTTAGAAGAAGAAAGATATTTATTTCATCGCAGTTTTTTTCCCCCGTTAATGATGGCTAGTTATTCCGTTAGTCGTGATTTGGCTGGGAAAAAAATCTGGTAAGCTCCCTTGAATAGGGATATATAGCTGTTTATTTATTTTTATTGGCATTTGGTGTGTACCATGCTGCAAGCGGATTAGATCTTATCAAATATTACATATTATCCTTTTGTTAATTGAAGGGTCAGATTTAAAATTTATAAGTGCGTGCACATTTATCGATATTTGGCATACAATATATTATGTACAATATGTGGCATACAAACTTATAAAATACAATATTTAACATGCAAGATATTAAAATGTTTAAGCGGAACCACTCCGATTATTCTTTTGGTCAGCGTTGTTATAGGATTTGTTGTTTTGTTGCGTGTCTATGGTTTTATTTAAGATACTCCCGTGTGAACTCTTTCTTTATTCGGCTTGTTCAGGTATCATATTTCGATGTTGTTCCTCGCTGCAAACTTGAAGAGGATCATGACGATTTCTGCTTTATTCTTATGTAAGAGGGTCTGTACTTTGGTAGGCAGTTCTGTACCGAGTCTACACAACTCTGCTATTAATCTTGATGATTCATCACAATGGTGTCTGCAGGCAAAAAGTATGTGGTCAATAATCCCAACGCTTCTGCCATCACACACACAAACGGGGGAGTTGACCATGTTGACCCTGTAGAGGTGGCTCGGTTAGCGACTATGGGTGAATTTCGGTCTCGAGACAAAGGATGTGATCTTCCTTGTAGCTGGCGTGTTGTCGTACAAATGGGTCCGTGGGATTGTTGGGTGGATCTGTCTATAACAGAGGTCCCCAAAGTGATCGATATCGACCCCAAGGGGTCGATAAGAGTTCTGCAGGGGTCGATCATTGCCCTGGGGTCGTTTAACATTAAAGAAGATTAATTAATCTGTTTAGGAAAAATGGAAATATTTCAATAAAAATCAGGCCAATAAGTAAAAATAATGCTCATCCTCTGAATTCCCGACTGTTTGCGAAGTTATGTGAAGAAAATGATTGACCTTTCAACCAATTACTTTTGCATACTGAGGTAAGGTGGTTGCCAAGAGGTGATAGTTTGCACAGGCGTGTTGACTTGTATGACTCATCTGAAGAGTTACTTAGGAATGTGGATCCATTGCTATGTAACGAATTAAAACAGTGCAAGAACCATCCGTTCTATTTGGCAGACCTTTACTCGAAATTTATTCCATCTATCCATAATTTTCTTACTACTTTTTAATAACAATGTAAAATATTTCCTTTTTCAGTAGATATTATTGGGTAGATTTTATAAGAAATAGGAACTATGTGGGTTGTTATGCATGTCTCCTTATTGCTTATCATTAGAAATGCCAAAAGAGATTTGTTTTATTTAATACTTAATCTGGGGGTCAATAAGAAGGCAAATATTCTATGAAGGGGGTCGACAGGATAAAAAGTTTGGTGCCCCTTGTCTATAATGTCTAGCTTTGTGTAGATCTTTTGATCCCCACTCTCTGTTCCATTCAGTTCTAGCTTTATTAAGGAGTAGGGAGATCATGTCAGAGGCCGGAATATGTTTTATTTTCACTCCATTATGTGGTTCTGCCTTAGTCAGCCGATCAGCTAATTCATTGTCTCCTATTCTGGCGTGACCTTTAGTCCAAATAAATGTTACCTCCGAGCCCTTTTCTATAAGCCTTGCTACCAACTGTAGGATCTCATAATAACCAGCTTCTACCGTTGTTCGCTGCAAGGTTGGATAATCTCAGTAGGACGGATCGAGAATCTGATAAAATAACCAGCCTATCTGTCCGCAACTGTAGGCCGTATTCCAAAGTTTTTACAATGGTCTGTAATTCAGCAGTGTAGTCCGATGCTTCTTCAGGGAGGTGATATAGGCCCCAATGGTCATTTGCAGGATCCACAAAGGCGCAACACATCAAGTTTTCGTATTTATAGCCATCCGTGCATAGGCATGTGTGATTGCCTGCCAAATTCGCAATGTGGTCCTTTAAAATAACTTCGTAATTACTACCTTCCGCCATAAATTTTGTGTCTAGGATAATATCTAGACTCATCATTGCGCTCATAGTTTTATGCAAATGTACTGGAAGGAGGCGTGATCTATAGATTATGTTTCTATATTTTTTTTACCTCCAAGACGACGGTTATGAGGGCAGAGGCCTCCTTATGTTGCCAGTACCTCCGATTCGTGAGCTGCACTGTAAGAGCAGACATTTTTGCAATGAGTTGGTTATCCTTTATTTCATGTAGTCTTAGGATGAACTTCCGCCTAAGGAATGCCCAACGGATGTGTAGGGGCGATTCTAAGCATTCCACCAACAGTGCGTTTGTAGGTGTGGATATCATGGCCCCGGTGCACAGTCTGAGCGTTCGATAATGGTATCTATCAGGGGCGGATCCAGGATTTTGGTTTGGGGGGGGGGGGGCTTGGCTTGAGTGAATTTTGGTTCAGAGGGCTTGCCTTCAGTGGATTTTTGGTTTTTTGGGGGGGGGGGGCTTGAGTCGGCCATGGGGTAGTCTTTACAGCCTACTCGGGCCTCAAATCCATAGAGCTACAAAAAAAAAAAAAAAAAAAGTCTCCAAAATTACTATGTCAGCCCCCTAGCCTCCCCCCTCCCCTGGATCCGCCCCTGGCTATCTATCGATTTTGGTTAGTAGTACTTTAGAGGCAGATCCAAAAAAAATATTGCCACAGTCGAGATGAGGCCGCAAGAATGCTCGATACAGCATTAGTGTGCTTTTAATGTCTGCATCCCAAGCTTTACCTGTCACTGCTCGAATGAGGTTGATCGCCGCTTTGATCTTTTTGAGTATATACTGGATATGACCTGACCATCTCAGGTTGCAGTCTAGCTTTAGACCGAGGTATGAAACGGTTTTCCTCACTGGGAAGTTAAATGGCCCCAGGGACATGTTTGTCGTCTGAGGGAGTCTATGTCGTGTAAATATGATGACGGACGACTTTTCAGGGGAGAGGTCGAGGCCGTTGTTCAACATCCATTTCGCCAATCTGTTAGTTGTAGCATTTAATGTTCTTTTGCAGGCCTGCAATGACAGAAAACTTGTATAAATGCATACATCAAGGATCTCAACATCAGGGATGCATAGCAACCTCGACCATGACCTTGACGGTCATTCATAATGTTAACAATGAAATCGATAGACCTCCAAGCTATCGATTTTATACTGTAATTTTATTTCCAGTCTACAGCGTCACATGTCAGTTTTAGCAAGTTAACGGAAATAAGAATTATGGAGGAAAATTACTTTAAAAGTATCAGCTTGGGACGGGAAAGTTAATACAACCAACGAATGTTTGGAAAATAACCGTGTTATGAAACTTAAACCGTAAAAGTACACATCAAGAGGTTAAGGTATTATAGAAAGTGTTACTATGTAATATTGCAGAGAGCTAAAGCATGCTACATGAAGTAAGGAAGTGAGAGAATTGTATAAATAACATATGTAACCAGAAATTCCTTGAAATAATTTGCAGGAACAATGAACAAAACAATACATCGGACAGGGGGAAAAAAAGACTGTAAAAAAGGTTTCTGTGAAAATAAATTACTAAGTAACAACAGATGAATCTTTTTCCGTTGATACTAACAACATTTTTGCCTTTACGATTCAATAACAAACCGATTTTTTAAAGAAAGTATCGAGTTTAAAAACGTTCAAGTGAATCTGATAAGTAATAATACTGCGGCATTTAAGGTATTCTAAGTTTTTTCCCGAAACACGGACTGTCAGCTCTGATGTTTCTGTTGAGGCACATTTCAATTCCTCCTTGACGCTTCGTTCCTACTTATGATTCATCCCAGCAGCATTATCCCTGCTTCTACTAGAAATATAATCCGGTGGCGGATCTAGGAAATTTTCCGAGCTGAGCATTACCTGCTTGATTACCATAGCTTCGAACGTTATTTTGGCCGACCCCGGTAGCGCGGGGCTAGCGAGTTGGCTTCGTGTTGTGGGGGTCGCCGGTTCGAGTCCGGCCCAGGGCATGGGTGGTTTTAATTAAGTGTTGTGTTCGTACTGTGTTGTCCGGTCACTTGTGATAATCAATAATATGAGAAGATACTATGAACACAGTTGATGAATGATAGAAACACAGTTGCTGGCTGAATGGCTAAAAGGCCGAATGAAATTAAAAAAAAAAAAAACCATTATTTTGCTGCCCTCTTTGTTGCCATCCGGTTGTTGGAGTAGTGGAGCTAAACAACAAAAAAGGTCGCCGCGACATAAATTGCCGCTCTTCAAACATATTTTTCTCGTCCCCTGAAGCTACCTCTTGGTGCAAGTGAGCCAGTTTGCCCCCCCCCCCCTTTTTGATCAGTCACTGATATAATTGCAAGTATTAATGATAGGTCTCTAGTGATTTCATGTATCGTGATTCACATCGGTCTGTACATAACAGTACGTGCTGTGTTCTATTCCCTGTCTGTCTGAAATAGTTGGAGCTGAGATGGAAAGCTTGTAGGTTTCATTACCACGTCACTTTCTCGGCCCTACGCTGCCATTCCGCAGAATAGTCCCGTACGTCCTTTGTCGAACCCCCGGGCGGCCAGAGATGGCGGATCGCTGTTAACTGCCAGGCACCCCGCGTGGCGTCGCCTCCGTCGCCGTCTCCAACGGTCAGCGAACGGAACTGGGTCGTTCCTATCAGGATGCCTCCAGGCAAGCGTTGACACGAGCGATATTCCGTTGATATAATTTTTTTTTTGCGAAACACGGAACGTGACCTCTAATGTTTATACTGAGGCGCATTACAAATAACAATAAGAAAATGCTGCTGATACAACATACTTTTAGAGCCGAGGAATTTTTAAACGAAAATAAATTATGATAGTCGTATAAATTATGCTTATTATACTTTCTAAATCTAACATAAAACACGTAATTTACATACCGTTATTTTGCAGTATAGTTTCGATTTCTTCAATGTTTTCGCATCATTTTTCAGCTACAATTTCCTCACGAAACCATGTTTTAAGTTTTTCATGGATTTATGATTGTTACTGCTTTTGCGATATAGGAAATTCAATTGTAACGCGTTGCTCCACTCTTGGAAGCACTTAATTTTGCATTATTTACACCTGCGAAACTAATGACACAGCATCCTGGTTGAAGCACTAAAATAACAAGAAGCAGTGCTGCCAATATCACACCACTATGAAATCATAATTTAGGTTTTAACTCCCTCGTAAAATTAAGTCGAGATCTTTTAATAGTACAATGATGCCAGTCCTTCGTTTTAGAACCACGGTCACATGTTGTTGAGAGTAATCACCACAAAGCAGTTTGTAATGGGGTTGGAGCTCTTGTGTCTAGTATTTCCGACGCGGACGCAAATTGTTGTTCGTCTGCCTGTCTGAACTTCTTCAGAGGAGAGAAACTTGACTGTGGAGCCTTGTGTAACGCAATTTAGTGAACTCTGAACTCATATTGATGAGTCTGACGTAACTAGATATTACATCTTGCGCCCTGCAACGAATTATATGATGGAACGCAAGGAACAACCCTTACAGAAACCAAAGTTGACAGATATACAAAAAATTTAAAATAACCATTACTGACTTACTGGGATTATAAAAGGTTATATCAAGTTATTAAAAATGTATTTATGAGATTTTTAAAATAGCCGTGAGAAGGGGTTGGGGCTTAATTTCAAATTTAGTTCGTAATAAAGAACTTTCTCTAACAGCAGATCTAGAATTAATGAAACAGGTGTACTACTCATATTTTCATTCAGTAATGTCATATGGCATAATTTTTTGGGGAAACTCTTCACAAAGTAAAAAAGCTTTCATAGCACAGAAAAGAGCTATTAGGTTTCTGTGTAGGGTAAAACCAAGAACTTCTTGCAGACAACTCTTTAAGAAACTCAATATTCTTACAATGTATTCTCAGTATATATATTCTCTCATGAGCTTTGTCATAGAAAATTTTAACCTGTTTACACCTAATTCACAGGTACACAGTTTCAATACAAGAAACAGAAATAACTTGCATAAAACACAAACATCTCTGTCATTAGTACAAAGAGGAGTTAATTATTCTGGGATACATCTGTTTAATAAACTACCTAATCGTATAAAACAGCTTTCAGATAATAAAGATGTATTCAAACAAAAACTTAGAGATTATCTTATTGGCAACTCCTTCTACTCCATTCAAGAATTTGAAGAAAATAATTAATTGTACTCATTATGACGTTTGCAAAACTCAGTTGCAAAAATGTATGTTTATTATTTCTTGTATTTGTAAAATATGTATATATATATATTTACTATGATATGACTCATATTATGTGTATATGTATCAACAATGACATGTTTCACATCCCAGAGGTATTTCCTCAGCAGGGATCCATGGAACAAGATTGATAAATAAATAAATAAATTAAAGGCTACTTGCAGTGTTATTTGTGCTTTTTTCTCTTACATGTCGCAATAATAATGAAATTGATTCTGCATCGCTTTACTGAAATTTAGTTTTATCTCTAGGGAAACTCCAAAGAACCAAAGTAGGGTGGGTTAGTGATGGGTGTTTGTAAGTTGTAAAAGACGGATACCAATCAAAATAATAAACGATGACTACGAGCGAAATTAAAGCCATTGTGTTGATTCTTTGCTGAACGATTTATTCTTTTCCTGGTTTTGGCGTGCCATAGTAGATATATCTGTCGTTGAGGAAGGATGTGTCGGGCAAACAGAAAATATAGTTGTCAACGGAATTTATTGACGCCAAAGGGTAAATACTGTCGGCCTCGGTAGCGGAGGTGTTTGAGTACATCACGTGCCGAGGCTCACCGGTTCGAGTCCCGTCGAGGACACAAGTTTTAAGTGTCACCTGTGTTATGTCGTGCCCGTCCTGTAGTGTCCATAATTAGTTAGAAATAATATAAATGCTGGAGAAACAGAAAAAAACTGGATGATTCGTAATCACACTAGAGCTAGCTGAATAGCCTACGAAGTCGATACCATTTACCCCCAAAAAAGAAAAAAGAAATACTTCACCCTCTGTCGTATTTGGGTTCCAAAAACAGAAGAGATGCTTTTCTAAAGTAGTCTATTTTTCTTCGCTTAATCTTTTAGGAATTGGAATGCTCAGAACAGTGGTTACTTTTCGTACGAAGCACTCTAGGCAACCACATTTTGTGATTTGTAGAAGTATATAAAATCGAGCGTGGGGGGTGAGCGGTTAACGCTCTGGCCTCGCATTCGGGAGGACACGGGATCGAATCCCCGTCCGGGCATCCAGATTTTGGTTTTCCATGGTTTCCCCAAATTACTCCAGGCGAATGCCGGGATGCTTTCTTCAAAAGGCCATAACCGAATTCCTTCCCGTTCCTTATCCCCAGCAGCATCCTGCCTCTAATGATGAAAACCATAAGTAAAAAAAAAAGAAGTAGGCCTATATATGCTGGTAAGACAGCACTTTGCCTATACACGATCTTTTGAACCATTCGTAAATCAGACAGTGATCCACAAGTTTCCTTTTATGTTATTTTCTCTTCTCCCACTTTTTTATATTTCTGCATTTCTTTTATATTTCTTTTGTTGCTTTTGTATTTTTCTCTTTGTTTACTTTCTTTCTAGCATTTACCTACAAATTTTCTTATTGTATGTTCTTTTCTGTGTTTCATCGTATTTATTTCGTTGTTTTTGTATTTCTCTCTCCTTACCTTTCTTCCTATTTCTTTTGCTTTCTCTTCGGTAAACACCCATTGGCTGGAACTTTCCATTGTACAATTTAGAATCAACATGTTCGATTGTGTTTCATGTTCTAAGCTAAGAGTGTGTACTGAATGTTTGTATCTGGCTGTGAAGCGTGTAATCTGTATGTAAATGAGTTTTATCTCATTGTATTCGTTTAATAAATATTTTTTGAGGTGGAGGGTGGAAGTAGCTCCAGGATTCACTATTATGAATGCGGAAAACCGACTGCAAATTGTCATGATGGCAGACGATGACATAGCTGGCGAATGATTAATTTCAGTTATTCTGTTGCTTGATACAGTGTAAGCGATGAGTTTCAACACTGAAACAACTGAACGTAGGAACCGCGGCTGCAGAACGGAGCCTGCCGTTTATCAGTGCTGGCTGGCCGCCTGTTTCTGACGTAATCAGGACATATAAAAGTAAACTGCGTATATCGCGTAGCAGGCGGCATTAATCGGAGACATTAGCTGGCGCTGGGGGCGGTAAAGAGGCTTTGCCGGCTCCTATCAGCGCGACACACACCACAAACATTCTGTGCGGAGGAGGCGTTCCAACAGTCAAGAAACTAATTCAATGCTACTAGCAGATTTAAAACTTCACTCGGTAATCATATTTCACAAAGTAACAGTCTTCACTCTTCGCATTTAACTATTACAACACTATTGGTTCAAAATCACTCATGATTGAATTTAACTAGCTACTGCCATGCCGCGTTTACACAATCGCGCGAGCACGCACGAGTCGATGCGAAACAGCACGAACACGAGAGTGTAAACAGTGCGATCGCGTCGCCTCGCCTCGCCTCGCGTGGTTGCTCGCGAGTGCCGTTCGTCTCGGTGACGTTTTTTTGTGTCCACTCGAAGGGGCGAGCATATGGTTTACACTATTAATCCTACCTAATTAAATATCTGATTAGTATTTACATGCTCTTATGTATTATTCTGTTATTGATTTAATATCATCAATACATATAATATTATTAATATATGCAAGAAAATCTGTTTTATTTGAAGACTAAATAATACCAGCCATTATCTTATAATAAACTAAATTAAAAAAAAGTATAATAACACCAACAAAAAAAATTAATTCATTTAAGTATGGCACATTTTTATTTCCCTTCTTTACTTCGTCCTTTAAGACAGTATGAACAGATTTATAAACTTCATATTCAATTATTGATATAGCTGCGTTATTGAGCAAATAGATAATACTTCTGAAAGTCTCCAGTAGCTAAAAAATCGTACAATTATCGCTAATAGAAATTTTTCCAAGTATTGGTATCCTGAATCTAGTCTTTTGTTTTAATGTTAAAGGTTTGGTATTTCTCAAAGTCAGATTGTGACATTCTTAAAAATTTCGAAGAATCTCAAGATTCTTCACGTACCATATTCTGCAACATTTGTCCCATACATCTCTCGAAAATGAAAAACTGTTTATTTTTTAATTTTTTTTTAAATTGCTTAACGTCTCTTAACAGCGAGGTCTTTAGAGACGGGAAAGGATGGCGGTCGAGGAATGGGAAGGAATTCGGCCATGGCCTTTTGAAGGAAGCATCCCGGCATTCACCTGGAGTGATTTTGGGAAACCATGGAAAACCCAAATCTGGATGCCCGGAGGGGGATTTGATCCGCCACCCTTAAACAAAAAATAATTAATGAAACATAAAAACACTTTTATAAATCTACTATTCGGTGATTGATATTTTATTCAGTAAAAAATATAACTTCTCAATTTACATATCATACTAGCTGGTGCCCACTAGTTCGTTCGTTTTTGTAAAGAATTTTGACTGATAACTACCTACATGTTACAGCCATAGTGTAGAATGGGAAGCTTGAGCCTACTACCACAAACAAAAACCAGTGATCTGCGCAGTGTATTTATGGCTGCAAAGTGAAATACAAGGACAAACTCTCCTCTCTAAATTCCCTTACGTAACTTCGCACGTTCAGAAAATTTTATTTTCGGCATGGCGGTAGGTCTACTCACTGATCCACAGCAGACTTAACGACGAGTGAGGATATTTCATTGAGATATTAATTGACGTGAATCTTTTTTTTTTTTTTTTTTTGCAACTGCTTTACGTCTTTTTTTAACATCGAGGTCCTTAGAGACGGGAAAGGATGGGGGGCAAGGATGGGGGCAAGGAATGGGAAGGAATTCGGCCATGGCCTTTTGAATGAAGCATCCCGGCATTTGCCTGGAGTGATTTGGGGAAACCATGGAAAACCCAAATCTGGATGCCCGGACGGGGATTCGAACCGCCGTCCTCCCGAATGCGAGGGGAGAACGTGACGTGAATCGACACACGCATAATGCTGCTGCACTGTCGAGATTAAAATGCGGATGGAACATTACGTTTAGAGAGTGACAATAATGGATAACTTTAATTCTTGACTGGCGAATTCTTACCTCATTGAAAATAAGTTTTTTCCCCCACCCGTTTAGCAGAAGTACAATTTTGTGAATAAATATTTCAATTTCTTCTCCTCTACATCTAGTGAATAACTACTAGAATTTTCCTATGACCATGAAGTCCATAAATTTTATCGAAATATTACCAAAACTAAGAAAATGGTCTGAATATGCATTTATATGCTATATAAAATACATTTAAATACAATCAGAAACGTTGAATAAGTGTTTAATGCAGCATTTCAGCTGAAGGCAGGAAAAAGATATGACTTGCCCTAAAGATCCGAACCCTACAGATCACGATACTGTGCGAAATATTCGCATGGGTCAGCTAGTATACATGAATTGTTCGTTTAAAGATATAAGAGTTCCTTGCTCGAACCAAAGAGAAACGTAAATAACATCAACAGGCTTTCTGGTACCTGAAACATCTACGAGATGGCGTTAGAGCTGTTTCCGAGATACCAAATACAAGAATTACTCGTTTTTTTGTTGTTGTTTTTTTTTTTCATTTTAAATCGCGTTTTTGCAAGCTTCAATTACATTTCTCTTTTTTATATATATCTCTTCTCTTATTACATATAACTTATCCGTGACATCAGGTCTCCTATGGCCTGCTTTATTTCTTGCTTTTAAGGATCCTTCAAAACGTTCTATTATCATTGGTATTTATTACATTCCATAGACATAATTAATATGTTTATATACGCACTTGCACGTGATGTATGTTCTTTACAGTGGGATTAAATCACATAAACTGGGTATCCACGATAAGCGTGAAATTGCTGCTGCAACTGCCTTCTCAGAGCCTCCTCTGGGACCCTGTACAATCCAGCCCCGCCAACTAAAAGTTGAGCCTCAAAATATAAAACCGTCTGCGGTCCGGCACAATTTCCGTAATTGAATGGACGAAGCCTGGAGCGCGTGGAAGAGTTGGCCGTACAACTAGCAACTAGTCTCGATCCCATCCCGCTGATTGGGCCAATAGCGAAACGCCTGGACGAGTGCCATTTTAAATTCTGGTCCTGTTCCGCGTCACTAAAATACGATATTGTCGTAAAGTACGAAAAGAGTTTTGCTACATGTTTAGCCGGGAGCACGTTGTTGAATTCGATACCGGGCACGCAGCGTTTTCGTAAGCTGAAGCGTCACTAAATCAGTACTGACATCGATACTGAAGTGTTCCCTATGTTAGGAAAGCGACTTCTCGACCATACTGTGGCCGTTCATTACCAGTTATTAATTTGCAACTAATATTAAGCATAAAAACAAATCAGGTGGGCGCCAGAGATTGGAGTGTACCCTATTCTGAGGGAAGCGACATCCAGATCTCAAAGTATTGTTACTTAAACATGAATTATTGGACAACTAGAATTAATAATAAACTCAAATGACACATTACATGATTGGATGGGATCTATTGAAAACAAGGTTCACAATCTGACTTTACGATTTACTTTAATTGTTTGCTTGACAAGATTTTACAAAGATTAATTTTCTTTCTGCAACACAAGGGTACCTAACTTTCTCGGTGGAGCAAGAGAGTCTGTCTCGGGGCGATAACTAGGGTAAAAAAACGACGATGATGCAAAAGTTCCTTTTTCTGAATGGTGGTTACCGTGCAGGCGAATCTACGTTGTGCAGTCGGTGGGTTGACCAGCTCTCCATCACGGCCGGCTGCCTCACTGCTGTCCCCAGTAGTCCGCTGTTCGGTCGATCCACACCTCTCCGTCGGTAGTCAACAAGTCCCCCCGTCTTCTCGCGCTGCCTCGAAGAAGCGTCGTGTTCCGCCCCCTCTTCATGACGTCTGCCAATCAGTGTCTTTGGAGGGAAGCTTTTTCCGTTGGTTGGCTCAGGACATGCAACAAAACCGCCCTTTTTTTGTAATAAAAATACAAATTTTTCCTATTGGCTGTGTACTCCCTGGCTTCCCCTCACCCTTCGTTCTTGGATACAGATATACATTTTTATTTATTTGTTTACTAAAACAGCCAGGCTCCCACTCCATCTTGAGTCGCAGGCCTGTCACGAGGCTGCTATGCCATAAGTCACATTAATGGAAACACTCAGGGGCTGGCGTTCTCCAAACACTAGCAGAACCTCCCCTGGGACCGGGGACCGACACACCCCAGACGAGAAAAGAAACACGCGCACCTCTGTCTCTCGCGGATCATTACAACTTTATCCACCAACTCCGATAATTTAAAATTATTCACTGAATAATTTAAATTCCTTAATAATTGTTCACTAAACACACTCGCGATAGCCAGCATCACTATTTAATTATGCCCTGTCTTGCTCTGTCCCTTGTGACCACTCCACATACCTACTAACAAAATATCAAATTGAGTAATAAAATACCCTGCTTTCAATCATCCCAGCTAATATGTCATTTAACTGATTCAAGAGCGTATTATCCTTGAGCATCCGTTTCAATCCCCTGAACAAGTGTGGAGCGAAACCAGATGGAGTACGTCATCTAATTTATAAACATATTACATTCCATTACTTATCTAACAATGTTGCATCTATAATTAAACAATGAAACATGAAAATAAATGGACATATAACTTTGAAAATTCTTAATTCACTTGAAGATACACTATCATTCACATTCTCTTAATGTTTTCTAACAATTCTATATTCATTAAACAATTTTTTTTTATGATTATAATCCTTCACACAATCATTTGTGATGAGCGTACCTTACTACAAAACCTTACTAAATAATTTTTTTTTTAATTTTATTATTTCACCAGTGGTTTCTCTGACCACATACCTTCATTGAACCAACTTCCAAGATTAGTACACAGTTTGAGTTCTCACACAGCAATGTGTAGCGTAATTACATGAATGTCTATCCTCTGACCAGTACAGAAGCACGTCTTTCTAATGTTATCTAGCTGAGTTTTGTAAGATCCTTGGTTCCTTTTTTGGAAAAACCCTTCCTTCCCTGAAAGTTTCACGGGAGTCCAGCCGGATGGAGTCATAAAACGACAACGTTTCGACAACCTGCACGGTTGTCTTCATCAGGTCTATATAGATGTTACTTCTAGGAAATCACAAACAGACTGACTTCTCTGACACTGTGATTTCCTAGAAGTAACATCTATATAGACCTGATGAAGACAACCGAGCAGGTTGTCGAAACGTTGTCGTTTTATGACTCCATCCGGCTGGACTCCCGTGAAACTTTCATTGAATCAATACGCCGGGAAAGTCTCCATTTACATACCTTCCTTCCCTCTCTAAGGCATGTTGATACCCCGTGTTTGATTTTTTTATTGTGTGTCACCGACCGTATCACTTACCACGCCGTTATTAAAGAAGTTGATTCAAACAATGCCGGTGAAACAAAACTGAATAGTTTTCGTTACTGCTAGAGGAAAATTAATCTTATTAATCCTAAATCTCTTATCACAATAATAAAATAGGTTCTAATTATCAACTACTTAAATTGTCAACGATCCGTTGGCTTAATTCTAGTGCTTAACTATTTTTACTTCTAGTTTTTCAAACTATTTTACAACAACTCATGTCTATCGGCGTTTCCCATCTGTATAATTAAAATTTCCGGACTCTGAGACAGCAAAACAATCTTAGTACGACCAGTTACTTTTTAACTTCTCAAGTAATTTATCGTTTACCACATCTTCAAATTATTTTCTTATTGCATCCTCGGAAAATCTTTCATGACGGGTTCATGATTATTCACAGTTTCTTTTCAAACCACTTTAATTTTTATCAAGCCACAATTACTTCTTTCGTGAAATCTTCTAACGGTGTTCTATGTATATTCTTTATCAAGCGTTTACAATCCTCTTTTCGAAAATTCTCAGCGTGTTGGACCACTCTCTACTTTCGTAATGCGACTATAGTTCCGCGCTCGTTCTAGCTTCCACGACGAAATGACTTTTCTGTCATCTATTGAATTCTAATTGACGATTTTATCCGTCAACAAATCATTTATGCCCCTTTTACCTTCAACGGTCTTTCGGTCAGCATATATCCTTACCAATCATTCAATATCATTTCTCGCAAATTTTCGTCATCATTCTTACTATCACGAGCACTTCCTTTCTCTTGTCTCTTACGATTTTCAACATCAACACACCGCCAATTATTATCATTCCGATTATAAACTACATCTTAATGTCACGTAGTATTTTAGATTTGATTACCTTTGTAAACATTTCAGCAAACCCGTCTCGAATTAATATAACATAACGTAATTAAACCAGATCTCTCCTGCTTTTATAATTCGTCGAGGATATTTTCTTTTAGTATTATGAATAATGGGGTCTTTTTTTTATGGAAAGCTTCTAAACTTGGGAACACCAATTGATCAATTTTTCCGTATTCTGTCCACTCATACATCTCAATTATTATTATTTCTTTTTCAACGAAATTGCTACATTAACTTCCGTTCTATATTATTTTTGATGAAACCACATCTGTATGTTTTCCAACGGATCCTACAATGCTCGAATAATTATCAGTACGAAAAATTAATTTTACAGTTACTATTCTATACTCACTTATTGCTAACTACAAACATAATCTTGCATGGTCAATTTCCAATATCGGACCAAAAATGCTTCATATATTCGTTAAAACTTCAAGCGGCCATGCACAATCTGTCATCCATTTTTCATTTTCCAAATTATTATTGTTCCTTTTCGCTCGATACTCCAAGCAGTATGCTGTTCATTTACGATCGGCAATCCTGTACAGCTTTGTTTTCTCTTTGTTGTCGTAATATTTCTGTAGGACTCCCGGTCGAATACCTTTTCTAGCGTGGGCCTGTTATCCAGAAAATTTTTTTCGCTCTGTCACCCGCCCTTCCAGCTGTGAGGTCAGGCACCCGGAGGAAAGCAGTCCCCCCCTCACACATCTGTTTTTCCGCAAGGTTCTCAGCCTCTGAAACTCTCCCATTATCCCGGCAGATGTTTCATTTACCTTTAAGAACTTGACATACTTTATGTATTCTCGTTCGCTGCAGACTGTTGATCTTTGGTGTATTTGTCTCTTTTTTTCTCTTTTTGTTATTGTTCCACTGACAGACAGCTGTAGCCGAATCGACTTAATTTCATCCATCAACATACTCTTTTCGAGTTCGGTAATCGAACGTGAAAAGCTACTATTTTCACACGCATTGTTTTCTTCTTTTCTTCCGACGATACTTTCAATTTCAGCAAATTTTCCGCAAGACTCTACAGTTCGCAAATCATCCTCAGATTCTCTTCCAGGATCTCTTGTTTCCGTTTCCTTAGAAACTTCATCTTCAATCATTTGATTTTCCCTCGCAGTGCTCCTCATTCATTCAAATTATTCACCTCGTTTTTCCACTTATCAACAACCACAGCTACAGTGTTTTTCATATCTTCATGCTCCACTACATTAATTGTAGGTTTTATTTCCTGGTCTACTGTTTTTCGCGAATGCTCTGTCATTTTTCGATCCGTCTCTCCAAACGTTTTTTTCCATGCACTGACGTGCAGTTTCAGTTTCGATCTTTCTCATATCGGCATCCCCGCTTCTGAAATCAGATCTTACTTGTTCGCAAATGGCGATTCGCTGTTCATTCAACTGTAGACTTATATCAATTTTCAAGCTTTCACTGAGAGCCATAAATTTTTCGCTTATCCGGTTTTCGGTTTCATTTTGTCTATCATGCATTAAACCAAATTTTTCGTTCATGCTCGCGCTCATTTGTTCGCAAATAATCTTCGACTGTTGTTCCAGCATAGTTTTAAACATCAACATCATGGGATTACATGCAACATTTTCGCAACCCGTACTCTGAGTATCACTTTCAGATTGAGCTACCGATTGTTGAATCGGTTCATTAGTTGGAGGGCACGTGATTGTGTCCTCACTTCCGGTTTGACAAGGATTTTCTCTAACTTCCATTATCCCGGCATCGACTGGAAACTGTGCGCTTTCTACACTCACAGAGTCTATCGTTTCCGAAGTTGACGGATTAGTACTTTGCGACATGTTTGTTGATTTTCCTGACCTGAGTAACATTCACTTAATTCATTAGCGTAAGATCGCGTTACTAAATTTCAAATACTAATAAAATTCTTTACAAACAACGTTAACTTAAACCAATCAGTAAACCGCATTTACGACCATCACAATTTTAATCAGTGCAAAAACACCGCGAATTTAACCCGGAAAATCAGTAAAACACCAGAAAAAACTTTCCGATTACCAAAATGCATACAGATTTGGACCGCACCAATATAATGAAAGCAAAAAACTCATACAAATCTCAGCATAGTCAAACAGATATTCTATACTCAAACACAGAATTTTTCAACGCCGGTCAGATGAAAATTCTTACCTTCAGACATGAACCTTGGAAGTTGTTTCAACATAACTTTCCAAAAAAATATTCCACAATAATACAAGACAACACAAAATAAGAGACCATCACACAACAAATCAGGACAACACAAAAGGCGAACAGAAACCATCACACCAAATTTCAGTCCTATGCCAACTCAAAACTCTTTGAACATCGACTAAAAAAAAATCAACAAAACATCAAACATATAATATTCTGCTTTCACCTGCATCCAAAACTAAATAAAACAAAGTTCACATGACATAACAAAACATGTATGTTTAACATAGATCATATGATTATTTTTTTAAAAAAATCTCCACCTGGTTCGGCACTGCACTGAAATAAGAAAATAATGTTAAAATATATGGAATTGAAACTTTTGCATCCATATTTTTTTTTTTTTTTGTTAGCCCCGCGTTCTGGGCGTCATAATTTGAAGTGTTCCCTATGTTAGGAAAGCGACTTCTCGACCATACTGTGGCCGTTCATACCAGTTATTAATTTCAACTAATATTAAGCATAAAAACAAATCAGGTGGGCGCCAGAGATTGGAGTGTACCCTATTCTGAGGGAAGCGACATCCAGATCTCAAAGTATTGTTACTTAAACATGAATTATTGATCAACTAGAATTATTAATAAAGTCAAATGACACATTACATGATGGATGGGATCTATTGAAAACACGGTTCACAATCTGACTTTACGTTTTACTTGTATTTTAATGTTTCCTTACAAATTTTACAAAGATTAATTTTCTTTTGCAACACAAGGGTACATAACTTTCTCGGTGGAGCAAGAGAGTCTTCTCGGCGATAACTAGGGTAAAAAAACGACGATGATGCAAAAGTTCTTTTTTCCGAATGGTGGTTACCGTGCAGGCGAATCTACGTTGTGCAGTCGTGGGTTGACCAGCTCTCCATCACGGCCGGCTGCCTCACTGCTGTCCGCAGTAGTCAGCTGTTCGGTCGATCCACACCTCTCCGTCGGTAGTCAACAAGTCCCCCATGTCTTCTCGCGCGCTGCTCCAAGAAGCGTCGTGTTCCGCCCCCTCTTCATGACGTCTGCCAATCACTGTCTTTGGAGGGAAGCTTTTTCCGCTGGTTGGCTCAGGACATGCAACAAAACCACCCTTTTTTTTGTAATAAAAATACAAATTGTTCCTATTGGCTGTACTCATGGCTTCCCCTTACCCTTCGTTCTAGGATACAGATTTACTTCTTATTTTGTTTGTTTACTAAAACAGCCCAGGCTCCCACTCCATCTTGAGTCGCAGGCCTTGTCACGAGGCTGTTATGCCATAAGTCACATTTAATGGAAGCACTCAGGGGCTGGCGTTCCCCAAACACCAGCAGAACCTCCCCTGGGACCGGGGACCGACACACACCAGACGAGAAAAGAAACACGCGCACCTCTGTCTCTCGCGGATCATTACAACTTTATAAATGCGTTCCCTATGTTAGGAAAGCGACTTCTCGACCTTACTGTGGCCGTTCACTACCAGTTATTAATTTCCAAATAATATTAAGATTAAAAAAAAAATCAGGTGGGCGCCAGAGATTGGAGTGTACCCTATTCTGAGGGAAGCGACATCCAGATCTCAAAGTATTGTTACTTAAACATGAATTATTGGACAAATAGAATTATTAATAAACTCAAATGACACATTACGTGATTGGATGGGATCTATTGAAAACAAGGTTCACAATCTGACTTTACGATTTACTTTAATTGTTTGCTTGACAAGATTTACAAAGATTAATTTTCTTTCTGCAACACAAGGGTACATAACTTTATCGGTGGAGCAAGAGAGTCTGTCTCGGGGCGATAACTAGGGTAAAAAAACGACGATGATGCAAAAGTTCCTTTTTCTGAATGGTGGTTACCGTGCAGGCGAATCTACGTTGTGCAGTCGGTGGGTTGACCAGCTCTCCATCACGGCCGGCTGCCTCACTGCTGCCCCCGTAGTCAGCTGTTCCGTCCATCCAAACCTCTCCGTCTGCGGTCAACAAGTCCCCTCGTCTTCTCGCGCTGCCTCGAAGCAGCGTCGTGTTCCGCCCCCTCTTCATGACGTCTGCCAATCACTGTCTTTGGAGGGAAGCTTTTTCCGTTGGTTGGCTCAGGACATGCAACAAAACCACCCTTTTTTGTAATAAAAATACAAATTGCTCCCATTGGCTGTACTCCTGGCTTCCCCTTTCACTTCGTTCTAGGATACCGATTTATTTCTTATTTTGTTTGTTTACTAAAACAGCCCAGGCTCCCACTCCATCTTGAGTCGCAGGCCTTGTCACGAGGCTGTTATGCCATAAGTCACATTTAATGGAAGCACTCAGGGGCTGGCGTTCCCAAACACCAGCAGAACCTCCCCTGGGACCGGGGACCGACACACACCAGACGAGAAAAGAAACACGCGCCACTCTCTCTCGCGGATCATTACAAGCCCCATTCCATCATGGCAGATATTCTTTGATCCAGTCTCAAAATTTACGCAAATGTTCAAGAGCAATGCTTAAATGAACTTGTATAGATTGCCATAATTTGCTTAGGATTAACAAGCGATAATACCTCATACTGTAAGTGTAATAATATTATTAATTCTGAGCTGAGAATTTCGTTCAAAACCGAATGACGATCACTAAGAGTGTCTGACTATTCCGTGAGACTTTATAAGCATTTAGCAACATCATAAAATTACAATATACGGTCTTCAATGCCTCGATTGAGAGAGAAGTAAACTGAATTGTAAAAAAAGACCAGTTGCTGGGGGTTACCAGCGACAGTCACTGTAATGACAGCAAAAGTTGCTACACTATTAGTATTGCAGAATGCTTGCTAGCAGCCAGTGGGATTTATCGTTTTATAATAAGTTAAATATTTAATCACGGTTTCAGCGTTTGATGAATGTTGGTGGATGTAATTGGAGTTTGAATGTAGTTGATGCCGCCACCATCTCCAACTAGACAGTAGTAAACAATTTCGAGGCTTGTTTAAGTCCGAAGTGTCTCAATAAAAATTCCGCAATATTGTATGAAATCCCACAATTCGTATAGCGAAAGAATCCGCCTTCACAAAACAAAGTGTCAATCGAAAGTTTATATCTTCTTGTTTAAAACAAAATGAGCCCGAGTGTAACGATAAAATAAAACATTATTTTGTGGAAATTAATGTGAGAAAAGTATTACGATTTCTGAATCGCCAAATGTTCAAGTCAAAATCGGTATGGATGATAGAAAAGAGAAGTTAAAGTCGAGGGCAAAGAAACCTCATACAATATTTGCGTGATGACAGGAGATTTAAGGACACGTTGCAAGTAAAACATGTGTTCATATCTAGTCTTAGTTGTCGTGATGTGAACATAGTCCTGTCAGAATATTATTATTTTAGCCATATGATGCAATAAATTAACTGTTTTCATCACATGTCTACAAAGGTAATGTTAATCGCTCACGCGATGTTTTTCGTATTGAAACTATGGAATGTGGATTATCAATTTATATTTGGTTTTCGAAAATTGAATAACACATGCATTCAAAGTGACTTACCGAAGTCAATTCGGCTCTTAATTTTTTTTATTATTATTATTATTTAGAGATGGCATTCTGATGTATACATTGTCCGACATTGTGCGGAACTTTTTTTAATTTTTTAAAAAAACTGCAACATCCTCCTAATTATTGTTACCATTAGAAACTATTTTTTCTAGATAATGTCGGGAGCTCTCGATAGGGGCGTGTAAAGTCATCGAAGTAGAAGTTACGCTGTGCTTAAAATACCAAACGCGGAGTAATGATCCCGAATTGAATCGCAAAAAAATGATCACTTTAGGACAGAAAAGAAAACCTAACACCATACCATCACGTCTTCCCCTGTGACAAAAATGTCTTCGTTTTCTAATCTTAACTAACATATCAAGCACTGCAAAAAATGCGTAGGTAAGTAACCATTCGATAGAAAATGCTGAAGGTGCTTATATAGTACTATGCCCTGTCAACTTCTATGTTGTACTATCTTTGAGTCCGTTGCCCTTGGCAGATACAAAGTGCA